>SZWC01005668.1:48060-65917 GCA_023375785.1 Penium margaritaceum | reverse complement strand
CCTACTTGCGTCCTACTTGTCCCCTACTTGCGCCCTAGTTGCGCCCTAGTTGCACCTCAGTTGGGCAGTAGCTACGCCTTAGTTGTGCCCTAGTTGCACCCTACTTGTGCCCTAGTTGTGCCCTAGTTGCGCCCTACTTGCATCCTAGTTACGCCCAAATTACCCCCTAATTGCGCCCTAGTTGAGCCCGAGTTACGCCCTAGTTGCGCCCTAGTTACGCCTCAGTTGGACACTAGCTTCACCCTAGTTGTGCCCTAGTTGTGACCTAGTTACGCTCTAGCTGTGCCCTACTTGCGCCTAAGTTATGCCCTAGTTGCGCCCTAGTTACGCCTCAGTTGGACACTAGCTTCACCCTAGTTGTGCCCTAGTTGTGACCTAGTTACGCTCTAGCTGTGCCCTACTTGCGCCTAAGTTATGCCCTAGTTGCACCCTAGTTGCGCCCTAGTTGCGCCCTACTTGCACCCTACTTGCGCCCTAGTAGCGTCCTAGTTGCATCCCAGTTGCGCCCTACTTGCGCCCTACTTGCGTCCTAATTACACCCTACTTGCGCCCTAGTTGTACCCTTGTTGCATCTCAGTTTGGTACTAGCTACGCCCTAGTTGCGCCCTTGTTGCACCCTAGTTGCGCCCGAGATGCGCCCTACTTGCGCCCTACTTGAAACTTAGTTGTGCCCTACTTGCGCCCTAGTTGCACCCTACTTGCGCCCTGGTTGCATGGTAGTTGAGCCTCAATTGGGCACTAACTACGCCCTAGTTATGCCCTAGTTATACCCTAGTTGTGTCCTACTTGCATCCTACTTGCGGCCTAGTTGCACCCTACTTGCGCCCTACTTGCGTCCTACTTGCGCCCTACTTGTGCCCTACTTGCACCCTAGTTGCGCCCTTGTTGCGCCTCAGTTGGGCACTAGCTATGCCCTAGTTGCGCCCTAGTTTGGTCCTATTTGTGCACCAATAACGCCCTTCTTGCACACTACTAGGGCCCTAGTTGTGCCCTAGTTCCGCCCTAGTTGCACACTACATGCGCCTACTTGCGCCCTAGTTGCGCCCTAGTTGCATCCAAGTTGTGCCCTACTCGTGCCCTACTTGCACTCAAGTTATGCACTAGTTGTGCCCTGGTTGCTCCCTACTTGCGCCCTGCTTCGGCCCTAATTGCGCCCTAGTTGCACCATAGTTTCACCCTAGTTGTGTCCTACTTGCGCCCTAGTTGTGCCCTACTTTCACCCTAGTTGCGCCCATCTTGATCCATCGTTGTACCCTAGTTGCTACTTAGATGGGCAGTAAGTACGGCCTAGCTACGCCCTAGTTGCATCCTTGTTACGCCCTAGCTACGCCCACCCTAGTTGTGCCCTAGTTGCACCCTACTTGCGCCCTAGTTGCCCCCTAGTTGCGCCATAGTTGCGCCCTTGTTGCGCCTTACTTGGACACTTGCTACGCCCTATTTATGCCCTAGATGCGTCCTAGTTTCGCCCTAGTTATGCCCTACTTGCGTCCTACTTGCGCCTTAGTTGTGCACTACTTGCACTCTAGTTGCGCCCTGGTTGCGTCGTAATTGGGCCCTAGTTGAACCTCAATTGGGCACTAGCTATGCCCTAGTAGCGCCCTAGTAGCGCCCTAGTTACGTCCTACTTGCGCCCTACTTGCATCCTAGTTGCGTCCTTGTTGTGCCCTAGTTGCGTGTTAGTTTGGCACTAGCTAATCCCTACTTGCGCCATAGTTGCGCCCTCGTTGAGCCGCAGTTGTGGCATAGTGCGCCCTTGTTATACCGTAGCTGCGCCTTACTTCCATCCTAGTTGCGTCCTAGTTGCACCCTATCTACGCCCTAGTACCGCCCTTATTGCACCCTACATTCGGCCTAGTTGCAACCTCATTGCGCCATACATGCGCCCTAGTTACGCCGTATTTGCGCCCTACTTGCGTGCTACATACGTCCTACTTGAGTCCTAGTTCCGCCCTAGTTACAGCCTACTTGCTCCCCACTTTTGCCCTACTTACGTCCTACCTGTACCCTTGTTACGCTCTTCTTGCACCCTAGTTGTACCCTAGTTGCACTCTAGTTGCACCCTAGTTACGCCTCAGTTTGCACTAGCTACTTCCTAGTTGCACCCTAGTTGTGCCCTGGTTGCGTCCTAATTGCGCCCTACTTGCGCCCTACTTGCACCCTGAATTGTCCTATTTGAGCCCTTGATGTGCCCTAGTTGTGCCTCAGTTGGGCACTAGAAAAGCCCTAGTTGCGCCCTAGTCGGGCCCAAGTTGCGTCCTAGTTACGCCCTAGATACGTCCTACTTGCGTCCAACTTGTGCCCTACTTGCACCCTTCTTGCGCCCTAGTTGCGCCCTAGTTGCGCCCTTGTTAAGCCCTAGTTGCGCCCTACTTACGCCCTACATGCACCCTAGTTACGCCCTAGTTACGCCCCAGTTGGAACCTAGTTGCGCCTCAGTTGGATACTAGCTACGCCCTAGTTGCGCCCTAGTTGCGCCCTAGTTACGCCCTAGTTGCGCCCTACTTGCGCCCTAGTTGTGCCCTACTTGCGCCCTACTTACACCCTAGTTGCACCCTAGTTGCGCCCTAGTTGTGCCCTAGTTGCGCCCTAGTTGCGCCCTACTTGCGCCCTAGTTGTGCCCTACTTGCGCCCTACTTACACCCTAGTTGCACCCTAGTTGCGCCCTAGTTGTGCCCTAGTTGCACCCTAGTTGCGCCCTAGTTGCACCCTGGTCGCGCCCTAGTTGCACATCAGTTGGGCACTAGGTACGACCTAGTTTCACCCTAGTTGCGTCCAAGTTGCGTCCTACTTGCGCCCTAATTGCGCCTTGCTTGCACTCTAGTTGCGTCCTAGTGCCGCCCTTGTTGCGGCCTAGTTGCGTCTCAGTTGGGCACTAGCTACGCCCTAGTTGTGCCCTAGTTGCGCCCTAGTTGCGTCCTAGTTGCGCCCTAGATGTGTCCTAGTTACCACCTACTTGTGCCCTACTTGCGTCCTACTCGCGCCCTACTTGCGTCCTAGTTGCACCCTAGGTTCGCCCTATTTGCGCTCTACTTGTACCCAACTTGTGCCCTAGTTGCGCACTAGTTGCGCCCTAGTTGGGCCCTAGCTGCGCCTCACTTGGACCCTATCTTTGCCCTTCTTGCGTCCCAGTTGCACCCTAGTTACGCCCTAGTTGCGCCCCATTTGCGCCCTACTTCCGTCCTACTTGCGTCCTACTTGCGCCCTATCTGCATCCTTGTTGCACCTTAGTTGCACCATTGTTGCGCCCTACTTGCGCCCTAGTTGAGCACGAGTTGTGCCCTAGTTCCAACTCAATTGGACACTAGCTATGTCCTAGTCTCACACTAGTTGCGCCCTAGTCGCGCCCTACTTACGCCCTAGTTGCGCCCTACTTGCGCCCTAGTTGCACCCTACTTGCACCCTTGTTGTGCCCTAGTTTTGCCTCAGTTGAACACCATCTACACTGTAGTTGCGCCCTTGTTGTGCCCTAGTTGCGTCCTAGTTGCGCCTTAGATGCGTCCTTGTTGCCACCTACTTGCAGACTTCTTGCGCCTTAGTTGCACCCTAGTTGTGCCCTAGGTTCGCCCTACTTGCGCTCTAGTTGCGCCATACTTGTACGCTTGTTGCGCCCTAGCTGCACCCTAGTTGGGCCCTATTTGTGCCTCACTTGGACACTAGCTATGCCCTAATTGTGCCCTAGTTGTGCCCTAGTTACGCCCTAGTTGCGCCCTAGTTGTACCATACTTGCGCCCTACTTGCGTCCTACTTGCACCTTAGTTGTGCCCAAGTTGCGCCCTACATGCGCCCTACCTACACCCTACTTGCGCCCTAGTTGTACCATACTTGCGCCCTACTTGCGTCCTACTTGCACCTTAGTTGTGCCCAAGTTGCGCCCTACATGCGCCCTACCTACACCCCACTTGCGCCCTCGCTTCACCCGAGTTGCGCATTACTCGTCTCCCACTTGCATCCTACTTGCACCCTACTTGCGCCCTAGTTGTGCCCTAGTTGCACCCTACTTGCGCCGTACTTACACCGTAGTTGCGCCCTAGTTGCGCCCCAGTTGTACGTGACTTGCACACTAGTTGCACCCTACTTGTACCCTAGTTAAGCCCTAGTTATGCCTTAGCCAAGCACTAGCTACACCCTAGTTGCGCTCTACTTGCACTGTAGTTGCGCCCTGCTTGCTCCCTACTTGCTCCCTACTTACGCCCTACTTGCGCCCTAGTTACGCCCTAGTTGTGTCCTAGTTGTGCCCGACTTGCGCCCTTGTTGCGCCCTAGTTGCGTCTCAGTTAGGCACTAGTTACACCCTAGTTGTGCCCTAGTTCTGCCATAGTTGCACCCTACTTGTGCCCTAGTTGCGCCCTCGTTGCGCCCTACTTGCGCCCTGCTTGTGCCATAGTTGTGGCCTAACTACGCCCTAGTTGCACCCTACTTGTGCCCTAGTTGCGCCCTCGTTGCGCCCTACTTGCGCCCTGCTTGTGCCATAGTTGTGGCCTAACTACGCCCTAGTTGCGTCCTACTTGCGCCCTACTTGGACCGTAGTTGCGCCCTAGTTGTGTCCTAGTTACGCCCTACTTGTGCCCTACTTGGACCGCAGTTGCACCCTAGTTGTATCCTAGTTATGCCCTACTTGCGCCCTACTTGCTTCCTACTTGCGCCCTAGTTGCACAATAGTCACGCACTAATTATGCCCTACTTGCGTCCTACTTACGCCCTACTTGGGCCCTAGTTGCACCCTAGTTGCGCCATAGTTGCACCCTACTTGCGCCCTAGTTGTGCCCTAGTTACACCCTTGTTGCGCCCTAGTTGCGCCCTAGTTGCACCCTGGCTGCACCCAAGTTGCGCCGTACTTGCACCCTAGTTACGCCCTAGTTGCACCCTAGTTGGGCCCTCGTTGTGCCTAAGTTGCATCCTTGTTCTGCCTTTGTTGGACATTAGCTAAGCCCTAGTTGCACCCTAGTTGCGCCCTACTTACACCCTACTTGTGCCCTACTTGCGCCCTACTTACGCCCTACTTGTACCCTTGTTGCGCTCTAGTTGCACCTTAGTTGTGTCCTACTTGCACCCTAATTGTGTCCTAGTTGCGCCCTAGTTGCACCCTAGTAGCGGCCTACTTGACCCCTACTTGCCCCCTGCTTACGCCCTAGTTGCACCCTAGTTGCACGCTAGTTACACCCTAGTTGTACCTCAGTTGGGAACTAGATACGCCCTAGTTGCGCCCTAGTTGCACCCTAGTTGCACCCCTTTTGCGCTCTAGATGCGCCCTAGTTGTGCCCTACTTGTCCCCTACTTGCGCCCTAGCTACGTCCTAGTTGCGTCCAAGTTGCGCCCTACTTGCGGCATACTTAAACCCTACTTGCACCCTTGTTGCACCCTAGTTGCGCCCAAGATACGCCCTAGTTGCGCCCTACTTGTGCCCTACTTGTGCCCTAGTTGCACCCTGGTTACACCCTAGTTGCTCCCTAATTGCGCCCTCCTTGCGTCCTACTTGCACCCTAGTTGCATCCTAGTTGCACCCCAGTTGCGCTCTACTTGCGCCCTAGTTAAATCCGACTTGCGCCCTAGTTGTGCCCTAGTTTTACCCTACTTGCATCCTACTTGAGTCCTACTTGTGCCCTACTTGCGCCCTAGTTATGCCCTACTTGGACCCTAGTTGCACCCTAGTTGCGCCCTAGTTACGCCCTAATTGCGCCTTAGTTGGACACTAGTTACGCCCTAGTTGCACACTAGCTGCACCCAAGTTGTGCCCTAGTTGCGCCCTACTTGCACCCTACTTGCGCCCTAGTTGCTCCCCAGTTGCACCCTAGTTGCACCCTAGTTACGCCCTAGTTGCGTCCTAGTTGCCCCTCAGCTAGGCAATAGCTACGCCCTAGTAGCGTCCTAGTTGCGTCCTAGTTGCGCCATACTTGCGCACTACATGTGCCTTGCTTGCGCCCTAGTTGCGTCCTAGTTACGCCCTACTTGTGCCATAGTTGCACCCTTGTTGTGCCCTAGTTGCGCCAGATTTGCGCCCCACTTGTGCTCTAGTTGTGCCCCATTGTGCCCTACTTGTGGCCTTCTTGTGCCCTACTTGCGCCCTACTTGCATCCTAGTTGCATCCTAGTTGGGCCTTTACTTGCGCCCTTCTTGCACCCGACTTGCACCCTAGTTGCGCCCTCCATGCGCCCTATTTGGGCCCTAGTTGTGCCCTAAATGTGTCCTAGTTGTGCCCTACTTGCGCCCTAGTTACGCCCTAGCCTCAGTTGGGCACTAGCTACACCCTGGTTACGCCCTAGTTGCGCCCTAGTTATGCTCTAGTTACACCCTGGTTACGCCTTAGTTGCGCCTTAGTTGCGCCCTACGTACGCTTCAGTTGCGCCCTAGTTGCGCCCTTGTTGCACCCTAGTTGCGCCCTTGTTGTGCCCTAGTTGTCTCTGGTTGCGTGCTACTTGCATCCTAGTTGCGCCCTACTTGCGCCCTAGTTGAGCCCTTGTTGCGCCCTAGTTGCACTTAAGTTGGACAATAGCTACGCCCTAGTTGCGCCTTAGTTGTGCCCTAGTTGCGCCCTAATTGCGCCCTACTTGCACCCTACTTTCGCCCTAGTTGCACCTTAGTTACATCCTAGTTGTGCCTTACTTACACTGCAGTTGGGCAATAGTTGTGCCCTAGTTGTGCCCTAGTTGTGCACTAGTTACGCTCTACTTGTGCCCTATTTGCGCCATAGTTGTGTCCTAGATGTGCCCTAGTTGTGCCCTACTTGTACCCTAGTTGCGTCCTACTTACGCCCTAGTTGCGCCCTAGTTGCGTCCTACTTGCACCCTACTTGCACCCTACTTGCGCCCTACTTGCGTCTTACTTGCACCCTAGTTGCGCCCTAGTTAAGCCCTAGTTACGCCCTAGTTACTCCATACTTGCGCCCTAGTTGTGCCCTACCTGCGCCCTAGTTGCGCCTCACTTGGGCACTAGCTATGCCCTAGTTGTACCCTAGTTGTGTCCTAGTTGCGAACTACTTGCGCCCTGGTTGTGCCCTACTTTCACCCTAGTTACGCCCTACTTGTGCTCTAGTTGCACCCGACTTGTGCCCTAGTTGCACCCTATTTGCACCTCTGTTGGACACTAGTTAGGCCCTAGTTACGCCCAAGGTTGTGCACTAGTTGCGCCCAAGATGCGCCCTACTTGCACGCTCCTTGTGTGTCCTAGTTGCACCCTAGTTATTCCCTAGTTGCGGCCTAGTTTCGCCCAACTTGCGCCCTCCTTGCATCCTAGTTGTGGCCCAGTTATGCCCTACTTGCGTCCTCATTGCATCCTAGTTGAGCCCCAGTTCAACCCTAACTGTGCCCTACTTGCGTTCTACTTGCACCCTAGTTGTGCACTAGTTGCGTCCTACTTACGCCCTACTTGCGCCCTACTTGCGCCCTAGTTGTGCCCTAGTTGCGCCCTACTTGTGTCCTACTTGCGCCCTACCTGCGCCCTAGTTGCGCCTCACTTGGGCACTAGCTATGCCCTAGTTGTACCCTAGTTACACCCTCGTTGCGCTCAACTTACACCCTACTTGCACCCTAGATGCGTCCTTGTTGCACCCTAGTTGCACCCTACTTGCACCCTACTTGTGCACTAGTTGCGTCCTACTTACGCCCTACTTGCGCCCTACTTGCGCCCTAGTTGTGCCCTAGTTGCGCCCTACTTGTGTCCTACTTGCGCCCTACCTGCGCCCTAGTTGTACCCTAGTTACACCCTCGTTGCGCTCAACTTACACCCTACTTGCACCCTAGATGCGTCCTTGTTGCACCCTAGTTGCACCCTACTTGTGCCATAGTTGCATCCTTCTTGCGCCCTACTTGCGCCCTACTTGCGCCCGACTTGCGCCCTTGTTGTGCCCTAGTTGTACCCTAGTTGCGCTCTACTTGCGTCCTACTTGAATCCTAATTGCGCCCTAGTTGCGCCCTAGTTGCGCCCTAGTTGCACCGCAGTTGGGCACTAGCTACGCCTTAGTTGCGTCCTATGTTTGCCAGAGTTGTGCCTTAGTTGCACCCTAGTTGCGCCCTAGTTGTCTCTAGTTGCGCCCTACTTGCACCTTAGTTGGCCCTACTTGCGCCCTAGTTGCGCCCTAGTTGTGCACTTGTTGCACCCTAGTTGTGCCTCAGTTGGACACTAGCTACGCCCTAGTTACGCCCTAGTTGCGTCCTAGTTGTGCCCTAGTTGTGCCCTACTTGCGTCCTACTTGCGCCCTAGTAGTGCCCTAGTTACGCCCTAGTTGCGCCTTAGTTGTGCCTCAGTTGGACACTTGCTACATCCTAGTTGCGCCGTAGTTACAGGATACTCGCGCCCTAAGGTTTCCGGTTTAGCATTTAGGGTTTAGCGTTTAGGGTTTAGAGTTTATGGTTTAAGGTTTAGGGTTTAGGATTTAGGGCGGATGCTTTCGACCCAACGCATCCGGGTGAAGTCATCGGTCAGAGTGAGAACATATCGACCTTGATCAGAGAGGGACTCAAGAGGGAGAGGACCGAGAAGGTCCGAGCGGACGAACTCTAGTGGGTGCAGTGCCCGAGAGGAGTCGGGGTAAGAGCAGCGATGCATCTTACCCAGGGCGCAAAACAGACAATCGTTCTTGGGTGGCTTCTCAAAGGAAGCCCCGTCAAGACCGAGGCTGGCTGAGTTCGAATGAGCTTGGACATAATGTTCGAGCTCACATGGCAGAGGCGATGATGTAACAAGCGCTTGTACTCAAGGGAGAGAATACCAGTGACAAATTCACGCGCACAAGAGAGAACGGGAGAAGAAATAGAGGGAATGCAATGAGACACATGATAGAGGTCTTCAACAACAGAGGCACGAAGCACGATGGCACGTGTGTAAAGAGCAATCATTGTGGTAGAGTCGGCAGAGTGCTCAAAAATGAGACCCATCCTGGTGCATGCATGAATAGAGAGCAGGCTGAGACCAAGAGTAGGAACAAAGAGCATATTGGATATGTACAAGGGGCGAGACGGATCGTCAAACCACACAACCGAAACTTCTAGCACAGGCAACGACTGACCAGACCCTATGCGAATGGACCGGACAGATGAGACCGAGCACAACAAAGTCACTACGACGACAGGTCATGTGTCTCCATAGCGAGAAGTGTGAAACGGATGTGTCTGTGTAATCCAGAGCATCCATATCACCCCGTCCGTGTGTCACTCAAGGAAATCCACTGTCTGTGCGTTGTCTGAAGGCCACGCATGATCCAAGTCCAGTCAAGAGGCTGCTCACACTCTGTGTAGCAATGAGCGCCTCCACAGTTGTAGAAGTAGACAGAGCATCCACTGTCACTACTCGCTAGCTATTATTGCTACAGCTGTCCCTTCCCGCGTTGCTTCTTCTCCTTCTTCCCCTATGCGGCTGCTGTAATGCCTTGAATGTGGTCGCTCAGGGTAGAGGAGGAGGAGGAAGCTGTGGAGGTGGGATTGGTGAATAGGACAGAGGCATCGGAGGGATTGCAGTCACTACAACAAGTGGACTCTGGTGATGGGCAATTGCAGCCTCATGAGAAGATGTGGCCTGGAGGAAGTAGCGATGGGCTTAAGGAGGCAGCTGTGGTGACTCCGACAACTCAGAGAGAGCCACACGGTCGAAGCTTATGAAGAGCTTCACGTGGACCAAGGGCGCCCTTATCATGATGGTGTCGAGTGCCCACAACTGAGTCCCGCTACCGGTTGCAAGGCACGTTTAGAGGCGCATCGCACGCTTCAAGTAGTCAGCTACAAGCTTTATGGAGTCCTGATGGAGGGAGTCAAACTCACGTAGTCTGGCCGCCCTCGTGGCATGGGTCTCCATAGCGAGAAGTGTCAATGCCAGCTTCCAACCCTTGCAGGGATCTGCTCCATTCCCGGTCCCGAACTCACCCAGGAAGGGTCGGAAGTCGACCATAGTCTCCCGCGGCATGGCATAGAGGAGACCACGCATCGCTCTCACTGCTATCTAGACCTGGTGAGCATCGCGGGACTGGCACTGGCTGTGGTAGTAACGCCAGACGCCCTAAGAATTGGCCCACACCTAAAACAAGGTCTCCCAACAATCGAAGCCCTCGTTGCTATCATAACGAGGTGGAGGTGTTTCAAAGTCCTTCGGTCATCGCTCCGTGGGGAGGGCAACCTCAGGCTCGGGAGATAGTGGACGGGGTATAGGGAGCCCACCAGTGAGAGAAACGACACCAAAAGTGAACGTTGCTGAACGATGTGCCTGATCCTTAGGGAAAGAAAGTAGCAAAGTGAGAGGCTGTCCCCACACATAGCTCAAGGATGCGCTCCTCAAGCACACAAATCTTGTTCTCGCATGTCATCCTCATCTCCTCCTCATCTCAGGTGTCAACCTCTGATGAGGGGTGCTAAGGCCGCAATGCTGTGTAGGATGTAGACTGCTAAACGGATGGTGCAGCTCTAGTAGATCCTCTTGGTGGCTACTGTGAGGCCCCCGAACGACCCCGTAGTAATTCTGCAATCTCCTGCAATGTGTCAGATTGCCACTGCTACTGCCGGCGCATCTTTTCCTGCGACCGACGAAGCACGTTGATTGCGAATGATAGCGACCATGGAATCATAACGCTTGAAAAGGAGAAAGAGCAAGGGCCTCCTAGCCCTTTGCCCTTGTCACGCACTAACGGCATCGTAGTGCTCAGTATGGGGTCAGACTGTGACCAGTCGTAGCGTCCGTCTTTTGATTCTGCACGTCTAGGTTCAGACGGCTTAGCATTCAGACAAGTGTACGCAGAGTTACGGCCAAAACAGTTGTTTTGGGCCGGTTTTAGGACAGCTTTTGGACTACCGCGTGCGACACCCGCCGTGCGCCGCGGCAGGTATTTATGCCATGGACCTGTCATTTGTCATTTCTCTCTGTATATGCTATATTGAAGCATTCTGACACTGTGCCTTGTGTCTCCTAGCCAAACCCTTGCCGTTGTGTGTACGACCTGTGACTATCGTCACCGTCTGATCAGGCACTGACGCCCGGTCAACGGTTGTGTTGCTAGGAAGCTTCTACGCACTTTCTCATGGTATCAGAGCAGTGAGACAGTTCTCACTGAGCTGTGCAGCAGAGACGCAGCAGAGCAGCAGTAGTGAGAGTCACCGCTGCAGCAGAGTTCCTGGGGTCTGTTGGAGACGGTCGGTTGCCGTCAACGCACTCCACCCACCACGTGAGATCGCAGCTGCAGAGGCAGCAGCAGCGGCGTGTATCGCCACGCAGAGGTGCGTGGTGGCTGCAGTGCGTGCAGCTGCCCTCCCACAACCGCAGCAGCAGAGCAGCAGCAGCAGAGGCGGCGGCAACAACAGCGCAGCAGTAGCGGCCGCAGCAGCAGCGTGGCAGCAGCGATGGCAGCAGCAGTGCAGCAGCAGCAGCGTCGGCAGCAGCAGCGCAGCAGCGGCAGCGGCGGCAGCAGCACAGCAGCAGCAGCGGCAGTCGCGGCAGCCACAGCAGAGCAGCAGCGGCAGCCACAGCAGAGTAGCAGCGGCAGTAGCAACAACAGCAACGCAACAGTGGCAGCAGCAGCAGCGCACGGCGGCGGCAGCCAGCAGCAGCTGCAGCACGCAGCAGCAGCAGCACCAGCGCAGGCGCTGCTGCCACCGCTGCACATGAAGCTACGCAGCTGCTGCTGCAGCCGACAGCACAGCTGCAGCAGCAGCTGGGCGGAAGCTCCTGCGCAGCTTCCGCGGAGCTGCCGCGCGCCACCGCAAAGCGGCTCCACACTCGCGCACAACCGTGGAAAAAAAAAAAACAAAAAAATAAAAAAAACAAAAACAAAAACCAAAAAAGGAGGGGACGAGCTGACGTCAGCATTGTTGATTGCTGATATCATCAGGTCGTGCTGACATCAGCAACCACTTGCTGACGTCAGCATTACACTTAGCAAAATTTTCACCCGGAAAGTCAAAAGTTGCCAGCGTTTCAAATCTTCGAGAAACGCAGACAGTTTTGAAATCCGACAAACTTGACCTGTCGTCCCATAGTGAGTGGCGACATGAGTTCGCCCGACGACAAGGACAAGGGGCCAGGTGATCCCTCCTCCTCTTCTTCAGGGGTATTGAGCCCTCGCTCGCAGGCCATTGCGGACCTGTGCAGCCACCAGGATGAGTTGCGTCGTCTACAACGAGAGTAGAGTGACGCAATCCGCACGCTGACTAAGCTTCTGCGTGCTGAGTCCACGGTTCCTTCGTGGATTTTTGAGGGAGCTGCCGGCGTTGCGGCCTCTACCCAGCACTCAGCCCAGGTGCCCGTGACAGGTGCTCCGCCTGCTTCACCTCCTGCTATAATTTCTCCACCACCTGCTGCCCTCCTTGATGACGAGCCATTCATGCCAGGCTTCGAGGATGACTCCTAGGAGCAGGACATTCGTCTTTTATAGGGGCGCCTCCGTCAGCTGCAGACGGGTACCCGACCTCCACCCGTGTCCCCGCTACGATCGTCACCTGACTTCCCCAGTGATCACCCTCTCCCAGGAGTTTTTCCCGTCTCTCGCCCTCCTCAGCCCGCGGTTGCTCTCCCCACGGAGCGACAGCCAAAGGACTTTGAGGCACCACCTCCACGGTACATCAGCGAGGATGGATTTGACTGTTGGGAGATCCTGTTTCAGGTTTGGGCCAGTTCCGAGGGAGTGTGGCCTTACTACCACAGCCCACACCAGTCTACAGATCCAGCACTGGCGCTGACAGCAGCCTAGGCCATGCACGGACTTCTCTATGCCATGCCACGCAAGACTGTCGTCGACTTCCGCCCCTTCCTCAGCGAGGCTAGCACGGGTACCGGAGCCGATCCTCGTGGAGGCTAGGATCTGGCATTGTCCCTACTAGCCGCAGAGATGCACGCCACGCGTGCGTCACACATTCGTGTTTTCCACTCACTCCGTCGGGGGCCAGCGGAGCCTGCGGCGGACTACTGGCGACGCGTCATGCGTATCTACACGCGTCTGGGGACCTCAGGGGGCACACAGCTGTGGGCGCTTCGGACGATCATGCTCCGAGTTCGCCTGGAGTACATCGACATCTTCACACGGTACAACGAAACTTCCCTCGAGCCTTTCTCAGCCGCTTTGCAGCTGCTCCCCTAGGCGCATCAGCTTTTCCTCCAGGTGACATCGGCCCGCGAGGCAGTAGTAGCGCATCTAGAGACTTCCCTCGCTGCAGCAGTCATCACATCACCACCATCTATCCTCCTATAGTCACCCTCATCCACCTCCATCACTACCTCATCTTCCTCCTCCTCATCGACCCCGTCTACACCCACGCAGACGCAGGGCGTTGCAGTAGCTGCCCAGGGGAAGAAGAAGAATAGGAGGCGCGGATCAGGTCAGCAGCATCCGTCATCCAGTGGTAGCAGTGGCCGTTCCGTGCACTGTTACAACTGTGGAGGCACCCATCGCTACACCGAGTGCCGGAGCCACTTGACTAGGCGCGCATCACTCGTGGGCTTCAGGCTGCCCATGCTTCTCGCACCGCATCCGGCACGTCGCCCGCACACTCCTCTGGATGCGCAGCAACCACGACTGCAGCTGTTTCTGCGTCCTCACCAGCGAGCACAAGTGATCCAGACCCACGCGACCGCACCATCGCCGAGCTTCGTCATCTTCTGGCGCTTCGCTTTCAGGGAGGTGCGAGTGTGTTGTCATCGTCGAGTGGGTCACAGACTGCTTGTTCGTCCGTCCTCGTGACTCGTGATGACACGTGTGGGGGAGCACAGTCCACATGTGATGATGATGGGCCTGTTTACACTGACTGGATTTATGGGTCTCACCTTCGTGATGTACGTCGTTCCTTCCCACTGACGGCTCAGCGTCCCTCTGATGCCGAGTGTTCCATTTCTTGTTGTACAGTGACGTCCACCATTCGTGACTCCAGTGGCACTTCGATCATCGATTCCGGAGCCACCCATCACATGACGTGTCGTCGTAGTGACTTTGTGGTACTTGGTCCTGTCACGACTGTCCGTTCTGTTTGTACAGGCTCTGGTCAGTCCTTGTCGGTCCACGGTGTTGGGGTTGTATGCTTTGATGGTCCGTCTGGCCCCCTGCATCTCTCTGACATGCTGTTTGTGCCGGATCTTGAGCTCAGTCTGCTGTCTGTGCATGCCTGCACTCTGATGGGTCTCTCCGTTGAGCATACCGCTGATTCAGCGACTGTGACTGCTCTTGACACCCGTAGCATTGTCCTGCGTGCATCAGTTATAGATGATTTGTATCGCATTGCTCGGTCCTCCTCCCCTTGCTCTCCCTCCTCCTCTGGTCACGATTTTTTCACTGGTGTTCTATCCCCGGAACACCAACGGTTGCTTCACCGTCGTCTGTGTCACGTGGGCTCTGACACTGTGTGGAAGCTCATTCGGACACAGCCTGCTCTCGATCTTGACGTGGCTTCTTTCGAGAAGCCACCCAAGACCGACTGTCTTTTTTGCGCTCAGGGGAAGATGCACCGATGCACTTACCCTGATTCTCGTTCCCGAGCACTGAGGCCTCTCGAGTTGGTCCACTCGGACGTGCTCGGTCCTCTCCCGGTCGAGTCCCTGTCCGAGAGGGGCCGATATGTTCTGACGCTGACTGATGACTTCACCCGCATGTGGTGGGTCTACAGTCTGCGTCAGAAGAGCGACGCCGCCCTTGCGGTTCAGCTCTGGCTCGTGATGGCTGAGCGTCAGTCTCGCCACACGCTACATACTTTTTGCTCGGATCGCGGCGGCGAGTTCCTCGGTGAGATGGACTCCTTCTCTGTTGAGCACAGCATTTTTCACCAGGTCTCCGCTACTGCTAGCCCACAACAGAACGGTGTATCTGAGCGCTAGAAACGCACCATGGAGGATGCGGTTCGCGCCATGCGGTCTGAGTGCGGTCTCCCGGAGTCCTTTGCCTTCGAGGGCTTTGCCTACATGTCTTGGGTCTGGAACCGCCTCCCGCATGGTCCGCTTCCGGATCATGTTACACCGTACGAGCTCTGGTTTGGCCACTGTGCTGATCTTCGTCTCGCTCGCGTCTGGGGTTCCTTCGCCTCCGTGTGCTACACCGAGGACCAGCAAGGGTCCAAGGTCTCCCCTCGGGGTCGCTTGTGTGCCTTCATCGGCATCTCCCCACGGTCAAAGGCCTGGCGCTTTTGGGACCCCACTCGCCGTCGTGTCATTGAGTCCCGTGACGCGCTGTTTCTTGAGTCACTCACATACCTTGATCTGACTTTGATCACAGCCCTCTCTACAGCTCATGTCCCTATTGTGAGGGTCCTCGGCGGATGGGGGAGACTTCTCCGCCAGCGACCATTCCTCGTCAGGCTGATGTGTCCGCTCGAGTCCCCTATCCGTCTCCAGCACTTGATGATCCGGCTATCATTGCCGTTGGTCTATAGATCCTGCCTGTTCAGCCTGTTTCACACCCCACAGGTACCGCTGCTCTCACGCCTCCTCCTACACCACCACCTGCGTCTACAAGCACCCCTGCTCCGACGTCTGACCCAGTCCAGCCCACTCCTGTCCCTACGTCGGCTGACACTCCTGTCTCAATTTCCGGGCCAGCCTTGCCTGCTGTCACACCCAGCTCTGTGTCCCCCACACACGCATTTCCTCGCACGGCATCTCCGGCTGCCTCGTCTCAGCCCTCACCAGATGTGGTCGTACCTCTTCCTGAGCCTGAGGTGCGCCCCTTGACCTCTGGTTACTCCCGTGAGCCCGGTGGCCGCCTTCGACCACTGGATTCCGTAGCTCAGCGAGCGTTGGGTCCCGGACCCAGGCGTTCCTCTCGCAGCATCGCGAGCGGTGATCCAGGCACAAAGGCCTCAGGCCTGAGTGTCCGCACTTAGCTTTCACAGGTACACCCAGCGTGCCCCATACGGCACAACCTGGTCACTCACAAGTTCCATATTGCCTATGACGCAGCAACTGATCTCGTAGCCGTCAGGCCTGACACTGAGGCTTGTGCACTTGCCACGCAGAGTTCCCCCTCTATGGCGCCTGATCCGGACACATTGAGGGAGGCTTTGTCATTGCAGGATGTTGATGTCTGGCGAGCTGCTTGTGAGGATGAGTTTCGCGCTATCCAAGAACACAGAGTCTACGAGCTGGTCGACCTGGGAGGAAGGCAATTCAGGTCAAGTGGGTCTTTCGCAAGAAGGTGAAGCCGGATGGCTCACTGGAACGCTAAAAGGCCCGCTTGGTCGTCAAGGGGTACTCTCATATTGAGGGAGTTTATTACACTGACACCTTTGCCCCTGTCGGCCGCATGACCTGAGCTCGAGCTCTGTTCGATGTAGTGGCTTAGCATGACTGGGAACTGCACGAGATGGATGTGAACAACGCGTTCCTCCATGGCTCTCTGGATGAGGAGATCTACGTGGCTCAGCCACCAGGCTTTGAGGACGGTGATAAGGTCTGCCGCTTGCGCAAGTCCTTGTACGGCCTCAGGCAGTCTCCACACTATTGGAACCGGGAGATCACTGGCACCTTAACTCGCGTAGGATACGTACAGAGCGAGGCAGACTGTGAACCGAGGGGCGCCCGGCATGACAGTCACACGCCCAACCCTTGGGATAAACCTCCCACCCTCGACCCCTTGGTGTGTGGGCCGACCCTTGAGATGTCGCACGACCCTCTCCTAGCAGCAAGGCCGCTGCTAGTGACCGAGGTTCCCGCCGTGCAACTCTCCCGGCGGCGTTTGCACCAAGGTGCGCTACGGAAGACTTGTAGGATCGAATGGACGTATGCGAGGCAATCCTTGGAACACAAGGAGATTTGGGCAAAGAATGAATCTTTTAGACTTGATAGATCAGTACAAGGCAATATACAGAGTTTCTGGGTAAGATTTGCATGCCTAGATCAATCCCTAGGTTTCCTTATGTACCAGCCCCTATGGGGCAGCCAAAATCTACTCAGCGCTTCAAAGCCCTTTATCGAGACGCACTCATACAAATAACACATGCATCATGTAGTACGTTCTGATAGCTTTCCAACGCACCAAAGAACGCCTCAATCCGTGAAGAAACGGCTAAGTTATGGCCGTTTGAATGCTCCACGCGTGACGGCCGCTGGCAGCACCGCCAGCGGGAGTCACGGCCGCCCGAAGCGCCTTTGCTTGCGAATGCAGCTCCAGCCGCCATCCGGAAGCGCCCATGGACCCCAATGAACCTTGCCTCATTGGCTAAACGTCCATCCAGGGGCACTTTGGCTGCAGTGGGCGAGAAAGTCGCTCCGCCGTGCTCGGGGTCGAACAGTACGTCTCCTGTTTTCTAGAGGTGCGCCTCCCACCTTTGCATGGCCGTATCTTTC
Source organism: Penium margaritaceum (assembly GCA_023375785.1). NCBI lineage: Eukaryota > Viridiplantae > Streptophyta > Zygnematophyceae > Desmidiales > Peniaceae > Penium > Penium margaritaceum. The sequence continues at coordinate 48,683 of SZWC01005668.1, read as the reverse complement.
TCGTCCCTACACCGAATGACCCGGTTCTTGGGTCAATTTCACATGGTTTTTCATGTAGAATACAATGAGAGCATCAAAGCATGCATCTGACCTCAGCATGATGACTTAATCACCGCCTCGACCGGCGGCTCCCATAACACAGACCCCTCGCTCTTCATCCTACCGACACCCGAGCTGTTCACCGCCATCCTGGTCTATGTTGATGACCTTCTGATTGCGTCTCCATTCCTGGAGGCCGTGAAGGAGGCCAAGGCTGTCCTGCAGACTGCCTACAGGATGAAGGACCTCGGTCCTGCATCGGTGTTTATTAGTATGGAGATCGTGCGAGATCGCAGACATCGGACACTGTTGCTGCATCAGGCCCGATACGCACGAGTCGTGGCGGAGCGTTTCAGCGATCTCCTTGGTGCAGTGCCCATCGCTTCCACACCCCTCATACCTGATGGGCAGGATGCCCTGAATGTGCATGACCCTACACAGCTGGGGGAGACAGTGGACATGACCTTGTACCTCCGTCTCCTCGGATCTCTGATGTACCTGGCCACTACCACGCGTCCTGACATCGCGTTCGCCGTCAACCTCCTCGCTCAATTCTCGCAGGCTCCACGTTCGAGAGCTCTTCA
>SZWC01005668.1:6346-31944 GCA_023375785.1 Penium margaritaceum | reverse complement strand
GAGGTCAGCGCGCTGACCGCACCAATGCTGGTACGGCGTGGACTGACGGGGAAGGGGACCGTGGGGAATCCGGTTCCAGACCCAGGTCATGTAAGCCATGGCTTCAAACTAGAAGCCCTCGGAGAGACCGGACTCGACACGCATGGTGCGGACGGCGTCAGCCATGGTCCGGTTCCACCGCTCGAAGACACCGTTCTGGGCGGGTGTGTAGGGAGCCGAACTCTCGTGGTGGATGCCGCGGGAGGCAAGGAAAGTCGTAGCCTCACCCATGTACTCGCCACCGCGATCGGAGCGAAAGCGGCGAAGGGAGCGGCCACACGCGCGCTCTGCGAGGACAAGCCAGTCCTGGATGGCCCGGGCGACATCGCTCTTCTGCCTAAGACAGAAGACCCAGCGATAGCGAGAATAGTCGTCCGTGAGGGTGAGGACATAGCGGCCGTGCTCGCCGACTGACTCGGTGGGGAGAGGGCCCATGACATCCGAATAGACAAGGTCGAGAGGGGCGGATGCACGGGAGTCAGACAAGGGATACGTGGACCGGTGCATCTTCCCCTGAGCGCAGTCAATGCATTCAGTGGGGCACGGGAGAGGGAACGTTTCCGGGTCAACGCCAGAGGCAGGCCGGGTGCGAAGCATGCTGTCCATAGCGGCAGAGTGGACGTGGCAGAGGCGGCGGTGCAAGAGGCGGGTGTGCTGAGGAGAGAGCGTACTGGTGACGAGCACATGGCCTGTGGCGGCCGACGAGGAGGAGGCGGGAGGAGAACAGTAGAGACGAGGAACATCCCACATGTTGTCACGGGCCGTGGCGTGCAAGACGACAAGACCAGTCGGACGCAACGACACAGTGCTAACACCACGCGAGTAAACTACATCCATGCTCATGCGGTCAAGGGCAGTCACGGACAGGAGGCTGAGCTCTAGACCAGGGACGAAGAGGACATCGGTCAGGAAGACGTCACCGGCAGGACCACAAAAACGAACGACGCCAACACTACGGACAGGTAACACCTGGCCGAAACCTGTCCGGACACCGGAGACATCGCCGACAGGACCGAGCATACTGAAGGCCTCACGAGAGGCCGTCATGTGATGCGTGGCCCCGGAGTCGATGATCCAGGTCGTAGCAGGGTCCCGGACCGGGGTCGCGAGATCGCTAACGGTCACATGGCAGCAGGCGAGGGACGCGGACGCGGTGGACGGAGGCGCGAAACGGGACTGCCAATCGTCAAGCCAAGCAACATCACCAAGAAGAGGGGCGGAGGAGCCTACGGGCGACGATGAGACAGACACGGAAACAGGACACGACCGCAGCTCAGTCTCAGTCATGCAGGGCTGGGCAGGAGGGCAAGAGGTGATGCAACTCGCACTTCCCTGGGGAGGAGGGCGAGGCAGGCCGAGCTGGAGCACGATGAACTGCTTCAGCTGACGCTCACGCGAGGAGGGCCCGGGAGCGTAGACGGAATGCGGAGTGATGGTGCCGGAGCCCGGGTAGGAGGAGGACTGCGCCGGTGAAGGGAGCGGAGACGCCGACGGCTGCGGGTAGTACAGCTGCGGCGCAGGAGTCTGCGGGACAGGCGGAACTGCCGGAGTGGTAGAGCCGCTGGACGAGGTCAAGGTGGAAGGGCCAGCAGCGGCGACGGCGGCAGATGCGACACGGCGCTCCCGCTGGCGCCGCATGGTAGCGATGACGCGCGCCTCGTCTGTCGCGAGAGGGCACGTGTACCACCCGTGCCCGGGCTGACCACAGTTGTGGCAGACCGAGCCACCACCGCTGGACCCAGTCGACGACTGCAGTTGCTGCTGCTGCTGCGGCTGACCCTTGCCTTTCTTGTTCCGACTCTTCTTCTTCTTCCCCGACGACGATGAGGTAGCTGCGGTGGGAGAGGCGACAGCCACAGGGGCAACAGCAGGGGAGGCGACAGTAGGGGAGGCGACGGCAGGGGATGCGAGCGCCTCCGTGCAATGAGGAGACTCCTGGCGAGCTTCCTCAACGCGGAGGAAGAGCTCGTATGCCCAGGGCATGAGGGTGCCCTGGGTCGCCATGGTGGAGAGGACGTTCTGGGGGTAGTGGACGAAGACGTCTGCGTAGTCGCTAGTGGCGCCGTGCTTGATGGTGAGGAGCGCGGACAGAGGGGGCGGAGCAGACGTGCCGAGACAACGGAGGATGTCCTCCGCCCGCTGCCAGTAGGCAGTGACCGTCTCGGTCGCCCCCATGTGCAGGGAGTTGAACTCCCGAAGCAGACGGCTGATCTCAACGTCGCTGGACAGGCGATGGGGCCTGGTGAGGACGTGCTAGGCGGCTGCAGGGTCCGGGATGTCGCCAGCCGTGACGTCGTCGAGGAAAGGCTCTAAGGCCAGGCGGGAAGCTGGAGGAGCGACTGGGACGAGGGCACGGACGGCGCGACCAGCGTCATACAGCTGGTCGGCCTGGGTGGAGTCATAAGGGAGGGTGTAATATGCCCACAGGCCCTCACCTTGCGCCCAGATCCGGAAGCTGAGCTCCCAGCTCCGGAACTGCTCACCGGCCTGAAGCGGCGGCGGCGGCGTCTCAAAGTCCTTCTGCCTGCGGCAGGCACCCGGAGTGGGGCTAAGGACGGAAGTGACTATCTGCCGCTGGCGCTGAGTCTGCTGCTGTGCCAGGTAGTACGTGGCAGCAGACACAGCTGGGCTTGCGTGCCCTGGAGGGACGAACGATGGTGGACCACAGGTGGCAGTCCGGGCGGCTACCGGCTGTAGCGCAGCAAGCTGCTACGTCAGGGCGGCGACTTGTTGCTGAAGAGCCGCAAGGGGGTCAAGATTGCCACCGACGACACCAGCGGGCGGCAGCTGCTACTACTACTGCTGCTGTGGAGGGGGCGGCTGCTCCTGCTGCTACGGCGGTGGCTGCTGCTGTATGGGCGGCAGCTGCTGTTGCAGTGGTGGTGGCGGCTGCTGCTGTAGAGGCGGCGGCTGCTGCTACTGCAGCGGCTAGGGCTGCTGCTGTATGAGCGGCAGCTGCTGCTGTAGCGGCGGCGGTTGCTGCTGGAGAGGCGGTGGCTGCCGCTGCTGCAATGGCGACGGCGGCGGCGGCAGCTGCTGGTCCTGCGGCGGCGGTGGTTGCTGCTGTTGCAATGGCGGCGGGTGCTGTTGCTGCTGCTGATGCTGCAGCAAGCGCTGCAAGAAAGGAGGGGTGGGGGTCCCCGCATCAGAGGAGGACCCCCCCTCGCCTGGACTATCAGCCATGCCTTGGTGTCCCCTCTTTTTTTTCTTGTTGTAGGTGCTTTCCCCCTTGCCCTTTGTTCCTTTTTTTTTATGTTGATGATGTCAGTAGTGACGTCAGCAGTGACGTCAGCAGAGGGGTGCTGACGTCAGCAGCGGGGAATGTTGAGGCCGCAGCTGCTGTTGTTGGTGCTGATGCTGCTGTAGCTGCCGCTGCTGCTGCTACTACTGCTGCTGTTGCTACTGTTGCTGCTGCTGCTGCTACTGTTGCTGCTGCTGCTGCTACTGTTGCTACTGCTGCTGCTGCTGTTGCTGCTGCTGCTGCTGCTGCCGCTGCTGCTGCTGCTGCTGCTGCTGTTGCAACTGCTGCTGCTGCTGCTGCTGCTACTGTTGCTGCTGCTGCTGTTGCTGCCACTACTGCCACTGCTGTAGCTGCTGCTGCTGCAGTAGCTGCTGCTGTTGCTGCAGCTGCTGATGCTGCTGCTACGGGTGCTGCAGCTGCTGCTGCTTGTGATGCGAGCTGCAGTAGCAGCTGTGCCTGCTGCTACTGCAGCAGCGAGCTGCTGCAGCTGGTGCAGGCTGCAGCAGCTGCTGCGGGCTACGTCAGCTGCTTGCTGCAGCTGCAGGCTGCTGCAGCGGGGGTGGGGGATTTTTGTGTTCGCCTTTCTTTTGCGTTTTTTTTTTCTCTTGTCACAGCGGGCTGCAGCCCGCTGTCTGGTGCGAGCAGCGGGCTGCTGCTCGCCCAGCAGCAGCGAGCTGCTGCTCGCTGGCAGCAGTGGGCTGCTGCTCCTTGCTTGCTTGCTGCAAGCAGCGGGCAGCAGCAGCCGCGGCCGGCAGCTGCTGCTGCTGTTGCTATTGCTGCAGCTGTCGGCTGCTACAGCTTGCTGCAGTAGCTGCTGCAGCCCGCTGCTGCTGCTGCACGATGCTGTAGCTGCTGCGTGCTGTTGCTACTGCGTGCTGCTGCTGCGGGTTGCTGCAGCCGGCTGCTGCTGCAGGCTGCTGCTGCTGCTATACGCTGCTGCTGCTGCTATACGCTGCTGCTGCTGCTGCACGCTGCTCCTGCTGTTGCTATAAGCTACTGTTGTTGCTGCAAGCTGCTGCTGCTGCGGGCTGCTGCTGCTGTTGCTGCGAGCTGCTGCTGCTGCTGCTGCAAGCTGCTGCTGCTGCAGGGTGCTACGAGCTGCTGCTTCTGCCTGCTGCTGCTAGTGGTGCCAGTCACTGCACCTGGGTGACGTTGCCGCGTGCGTCGTGGCCCACAGCCGTCAGACGCCGCCTGCCGCTCACCTCCTCGCGTCACGCGTGGGGGTCAGTGCTGCCGAAAAATTTCGGCAGCATTTCCCCTGGCCCAGTGGCCGTGGGAAAAATTCTGACGCCACCACCAGGAGGGTCAATGCTGTCGGAGAAAATCCGGCAGCATTTCCCCAACACTGGCGCGTATGGGAAGTCCGCCGGCGTTGTCTCGCACCTGTTCGCTAGTCTTCTGCTACTGCTGCTACGCTCGAGCTCTGATACCAAGCTGGAAACTATGCAGCATGTTGGGGCAGCAGCGTTGTTGATGCAGCGTGCGGGCTTCCACGCTCGTTGCTTAAGTCAGCTGCCCCCTCAGTCTGCTGCTCTAGAGTCCAAGTCTGGAAGCTCTGGGTTCTGTTACTCAGAAACGCGCGCGCCAGAGTTAGCGCCAGAAAGCAGCTGAAAACTGACAATGACTGAATAGGCATGAAGAATGAACAACAATGGGAGACCCCTCCAAGTTCTAGGCCCCCCCCCCAGCTCTGTAGAGCTTGTTACTCAGTTCAACAGCCAATCAGAAAATAGCTCAGTTCAGGCTGGCAGGTTTTCTCGGTGAGGCCTGCCAGGCAGCCGACAGCCCAAAACCCGGGCGTCGTCCGTTTTGCCTGAAAACTGGACCATACCATAATACCGACGCTGCGAACGCAGCCGTGCGGTCAGAATCTGCTAGAAAACAGTAGCGAAGAGTTATGGCAGCCTAAGCCCAAATAGTGCCCACAATGGTTTATGCTGCCAAACAGGGCCATGCAACATGCAACTGGGACCCTAGGCAATGCATGACGATGCAGACGCGATGGGACGCGCTAGACGCATGCAAGCAGCAACTGCGGTGTCAATGACCGTCGGCAGCACGACCACCGAGGAGGCCTGCCAATGGAGCTGAGCGCGTCGCCGGAGAGAGGAGGCTCCAGCGAACTGCGAGACGACCTGAGCGTGCGTCGGCTCCACCGGACGACACTCCATCAGCGTCGAGTCTCGCCGTCAGTCATCTGCACGCCGATGTACACAAGCCGGGAGGACACAACAGAGCACAATGAGAGATGCAAAAAAACCAACAAACTCTAGCGTCTGTAGAAAAACCGCAAAGCACCCCGGCAAGCACCCTGGGCGTCGTGGCAGCTCTCTGGCAGCTGCTGGTGGATGGAGCCACCACTCGTCGGTGCTCCGGTGCCAGCTGCGTCCGCATCAAGGATAGACTGCAAAAAACCTACAAGAGGTCCGAGACAGCATCCATGATGCCGGGGCAGTTGTCGGTCAGCTCCGAGTGGAGGTCCACCACCTGCCGACGCGTCGGTGTCTCCGGGGTCTGCATCCGGGATCATGTCATTGCGCTCTCCTGTAGTGCTGTTCTCCTTGCCGTCGCTCATGACAGGTGGAAGCCACACACACCAACACTCCCCCTGGCTGACACAATTGTCAACATAATGATGTCTGAGCGAAGGCAAGAGATGATGGCTCAGGGAACCAATCATTGCGAGCACTGATCAAGCATACCACAACACAGGGTCTCCTCGTGACAATGGTGCATCCCACCAAATGCCCGGGTCTCGACCATGCACGAAGTGAATCACACACCTATGTGTTAAACATCAAGCAAGAGAGATAGAGAAACAAGTCTCCTCGTGACCCCGGAAAAGTGTCTCCGGGTGTCCGGGTCTCGACCACATCATGCATGGATCATACATAACACATGTATGCAATGGGTCTCCACGTCACACCGGTAGAACTCAACAGGTGCGTGGGTCTCAACCAGCATAACCTAGCATGGATCATACATAACACATAGAGGCAATGGGTCTCCACATCACATCGGTGAAACTCACCAGGTGTGCGGGTCTCGACCAGCATAACCTGGACCATAGCATCGTGCTGCACCCTAAGTAACCTCGCTGTCCTCAAAAAAAGGTGTCAGACCAAAGTCCACACACCAACACTCCCCCTGGGCTGCAGAGGCTGACAGTACGAGCAAAGCTGATGGCTGCTCCCAACACAATCCGTGAGGAGGGAGCGCGGCTCCCCCATGGCCACATACCCTTGCACAGCAATAGCAAGGGTGACAACGATGGTGGTGGGATGTATCCGCACAGAGCCTCACCCCAAAGCGGCGTCGTCGCTGTCACCCTAGTGACGATGACAGCGAGTTCTACCGGCACTTCAGTCGTCGACTGAAGTGCCGTCGATTGAAGTGCCGTCGGGCAACGAGGTGCTGGTAGAGCGGGAGCGCAAGACAATGAGTCATCACGTAAGTCGTGTAGAGCTGTAGGAACAACTACTGTGAAGACACCTGCTACTCGTGACACACATGTCGCTCGGCCGTCAGCTGCTGGCCGGACGTCGGTATATGTAGGTAAAGCTGCATCCGCAGTGACGTCGTGGTCATCGAAGGTGTGCTCAGTGCCGTGGTGCTCCTCGTGACCCCTGGTGCGCAGCCCATCATCCACCTGCTGCTGGAGGTCCGCCTGTCCCAGACGTGCATCCTGTAGAGAGCACTCGGCTGCCTCGAGACGCCTGTGTACATCCTCCACACACTCCTCGACAACCCGTCGTGCTGGAACATCCACGGTGTAAGAACGGCTGCTGGCCTCCCGGAGCTCGACCATGAGACTCTGCACGTGCGCCTCCGCTCGAGCCACCACAGCCTCCTGCTCGTCGACCGCGGAGCGTAGGCGCTCGGGTACAGGAACTGTAGCGACCACTGTAGCTGTGTCATCGGCTGGAACCGCCATGGTGCCAGCGACATCGGTCAAGGCAGCAAGGGGACGGAGGTCCGCAGCTCGCTCTGCATCCTCCATGTCGCACACGCGGACGTCTGCTGTCACCGAGGGGCCATCTCGTGCTCGTGCCACGGCTACTGCAAAAACGGCAGCGTAGTGGGCCTCTATGTCTGCCTTCGACCCTGCGTCTGACCACTCCACAACGGACGACTGGTCCTCATAGAGGAAGTCTGCCTCGTCCTGGCAGTCCATCACCTCCTCCTGCTGCCCAACACTATCTGCCAGAACCACCTGGGCGTTTACTGTGGGCCGAGCATCAGCATCTGTATCACCTGCTCCTCCTGCTGCTGCTCGTGGCACCATGGCAGCTGTCTCCGCACCAGCTAATGCGGGAGCGTGCACATCGTCGGGCGCAGCTCCGGCATCGGCCGTCGTCATGTCATCCGCCAAGGCATCAACGATCACCATCTCCATCCCTGACCCTGACTCAGCATCAGACCAATCCTCCTCTGACGAAGAGTCTCCGTCACGACACACGTCGCCCCCGGCCGAACACTTTGCTAACTGAGCCTGCTGTGTAGCGTCATCCGCCTCAACCATCCTGCGCTCCACAGCAGTCGCCTCACCAATGCTGAGCTCCACCGCAGTCGTCAGCGGACAAACCATCTCCCCCACGACTGACACCTCGGCAGGAGCTGTGGGGACTCGGAAGACCAAGCCAAGGACAGGGGACAAGGGGGTCTCGTCACGTGTGACTCCTCCCACAGTCGCATCTGGTGTTGCTGCCTGTGCGCGCCGTGCAAGACGAGTAGCTCGCCATCGCGCACGACGAGTGCAAGAACGAGTGATGCGGCGAGGGGCTGTGGATCCGTCCGTCGGTAAGATGCCGACAGCCTCCAAGACAGAGCGGAGGGCGACGGATGTAGAGGAGAGATCCGGTATGCTAGCATCGTCGGAGGAAGGGATGCAGGATCGGGAGGAAGATGAGGATGAAGTTGGGGGCGACACCTGCGACGGAGTGGCAGCTCGCTCGGAAGTCACGTGGTCAAGGAGCTGCTGGACCATGCGCTTGAGGTTCCGGACCTCCATGTGTAGGGCGGCCATATCACCACGGAGAAGTGTTGTGGCATCACTCGGCGACGTATCCACTGAAGGAGGTGGAGAGGATCGTACCCAGTGGGGATGCCACCCAGGAGGGCGCTGTCGGCACTGGCGCTAGCCATGCTGCCTATCTCGACAGTAATAGCACGAAAATCCTGAGGACAAGTGGGACTCGTGCCACGGCAGCATGGACCATTGTATCTGTGGCGGCTGCCACGGCTGAGGCTCAGGTGCAGACCACGGCGATGGCAACGCCCACGGCCACGCTACACAGCTCATGTCGAGAGCTGAGCGTAGGTAATTTCACACACTCAACCCCGATGGTACAAAGCACCACATAGAGGGATACGAGTGCAGCAACGTCTCTCAGACGGGCTGCGATGTCGTCAGTCCAGGTGACAACCTCAGTTGTAGTGTGTTGGTACAATGTTGCACCCGTTCACGATGGCGCAACTGTAGCAACGTGCGACCTCAAGTTGCCTTCGGTGCCGCTGATGTTGCACCGGTTGCCGTCGTCAACAGACAGCTGTGGCCTCAAGCCACCTTCGCTGTTGCTACTGCTGCTGCGACTCTGGTGGCGGCTGTGGCTACAGCGGTTCCCGTCGTCAGCCGACGGTATTGGTCTCAAGCCACACTAAAAAGTAAAACAAATACAAAAATACAAAAACAAAACGCACCCTTTCTTTGTTTTTGTTTTTTTTGGTTTTTTTTAATGGTGCCACTTCCTCGGGTGCCCCCTTTGGGGTTTTCTGGGTTGCCCCACTCGGGCCCCCCCCCTCTCTTCTCCTTTTTTTTTCAGTTTGGCTCGACCCTCGCGGCGAGCACACTGGAGGGGGAGGCTCCCTCCCCCCTAGCGTGCAGCAGGCCGGAGGCCGCCCGTCGGCCTCCCCTGCCCCTCTCAGCCGGCGAGGGGGGACGGCGTCTGGCCGGCACGCGCCGGCTCATGCGCTGGCGCTTGGCCGGTGCTGTCGCGCCCTCCGGGGGCATGACGGGCCCGACCAACCGGACCCCCCCCCTCTTGGGCAGGGTCCCTTGCATCGGGTCCCCCTCAGGCCCGACAACAGTAGCTGCAGCAGCAACTACTGCTGCTGCTGCTGCAACTACTGCTGCTGCTGCTGCAACTGCAGCTGCTCCCTGCTGCTGTTGTTGTTGCGGCTGCTGCTACGGCTATTGCTGCGGCTGCTGCCAGTTGCTGCTGCTACTGCGAATGCTGCTACTATAGCAGCTGCAGCTGCTTGCCGCCGCCGCTACAGCTATGGCTGCCGCTGCGCCTACTGCACGCCGCTGTTGTAGCTGCTGCTGCTGCTACTGCAATGCTGCTACTATTGCTGCAATGTTGCTGCTGCTACTATTGCTGCTGGCGCTGCAGCTCGCGCAATGCTGCTGCTGCTGTCGCCGCGCTGCTGCTACTGCCTGCGGCTGCTATTGCCGCTGGTGCTGCTCGCTGCCGCTGCCGCTGATCGCTGCTGCTTCCGCTGCGAGCTGCTGCTGCTCGCAGCCGCCGATTCGCGCTGCAAGCTGCTGTTGCGAGCGAGCTGCTGCTGCAAGCTGCTTACCCCCTTTTCTTTTTTTTGGTCAGAATGCCCAGCCAGAAACGGCTGCTGCTGCCACCCGGTGCTGCTACTGCTACTTCGCTTGGCTGCTAGAGCTGGTGACTGCCACAGCTCACCTGGTGAGGTGGACGGGACTGCGTGGTGATGTCGTTGTTGAAAATGGCTGCAACGAGTCCCAGGATACGGCGGCGGCGGTGACTCTCACTACCGCTGCCGGTGCTGCGTCTTTGCGGTGCAGCTCAGGGAGAGAGGTCTTGCTGCTCTAATACCATGAGAAGTTTCTTAGAACCTTCCTAACCACTTGCCGCGACACTAGGCGTCAGCGCCAGGTCAGCGTGTGACAACGGTCACAAGCTAGAGACAAAACTGCAAGGGTCTGGGTTGGGACACGAAAAGAGTGTCAGGAAACTCAAACTGAATATAATTGCAGAGAGAAATAACAAATGACAAGTCCATAGTATAAATACCTGCCGCGGCGCACGACAGGTGTCGCACGCGGCAGTGCAAGGTCTGTCCTAAAACCGGCCCAAAAACACTATTTTGGCCGTAACTCTGCGTAGAAAAATCAGAACGCTATGCCGTCTGAACCTAGAGATGCAGAATCTCAAGCTGGACGCTACGATTGGTAACTCACACAAGCATGGCACCGATCGGTGGACAGGAAATACAAAACATGCAAATCGGGCTCAAGAGCCAGTCCACCGAGAAAACTCTACCGTCTGCAGAAAAACCGCAAAGCACCCCAGCAAGCACCCAGGGCATCGTGGCAGCTCTCTGGCAGCTGCTGGTGGATGGAGCCACCACTCGTTGGTGCTCCGGTGCCAGCTGCGTCCGCATCAAGGATAGACTGCAAAAAACCTACAAGAGGTCCGAGACAGCATCCACGATGTTGGGGCAGTCGTCGGTCAACTCTGAGTGGAGGTCCACCACCTGCCGACGCGTCGGTGTCTCCGGGGTCCGCATCCGGGATCATGTCGTCGCGCTCTCCTGTAGCGCTACTCTCCTTGCTGTCGCTCGTGACAGGTGGAAGCCACACACACCAACACTCCCCCTTGCTGACACAACTGTCAACATAATGATGTCTGAGCGAAGGCAAGAGATGATGGCTCAGGGAACCAATCATAGCGAGCAGTGATCAAGCATACCACAGCATAGGGTCTCCTCGTGACAATGGTGCATCCCACCAAATGCCCGGGTCTCAACCATGCACGAAGTGAATCACACACCTACGCGTCAAACATCAAGCAAGAGAGACAGAGAAACAGGTCTCCTCGTGACCCCAAAAAAGTGTCTCCGGGTGTCCGGGTCTCGACCACATCATGCATGGATCATACATAACACATATATGCAATGGGTCTCCACGTCACACCGGTAGAACTCAACAGGTGCGCGGGTCTCAACCAGCATAACCTAGCATGGATCATACATAACACATAGAGGGAATGGGTCTCCACATCACACCGGTGAAACTCACCAGGTGCGTGGGTCTCGACCAGCATAACCTGGACCATAGCATCATGCTGCACCCCAAGTAACCTCGTTGTCCTCAAAAAAAGGTGTCAGACCAAAGTCCACACACCAACATGCCGCGTGTGCGACATGGAGGATGCAAGTAACATGTCTAATCGTAGACTACGTCATGGTTACCGACGCGTCCGATTGAGCAATCAAAGTTGTTCTCCTCCAAGACAACATTCTTGGAGGAGAATCTGTTGCGTTTGTGTCATAACTTTTGCGTGGACCAAAACTCAACTACGCGTTGCACGAAAAAGAAATGCTCTTGGTTGTGTATGCATCCTCTCTTCCTAAAGATGTGGCGGCTGCCGCAGTATCAGCTCTTGCCTTTGTGCAAAGCTTGGTGGCACACCAAGACCCACCGTGTTTATGGAGTCAGTGCCAAGATCTGCGTTCCGACCTATCCTTCGTGCAAAATTGGTGAACGTACCTTCTTGCACACCCCTCTAGCCGGTTCCATGCCGCTCAATGGCCGCATCAGGTGAGTTTGCATTTGCAACCCTCACAATCCCCGTGCTATTGCTCCCCTCCTCCATGACGCATTTGATGTATGACATAGAATGCCATAGCACATTGATGCCCGAGTTAGTGATGACGTTAGCCGTCAGCCTCGTGAAAGTTTTACGCCGTGCGTTAGTCGTCAGCCTTACGTTAGCCAATCATCAGTCGTCATGGCGAGCAGTCAATGGTACATCAGCCGCCAGCCGTGCGTCAGGTATGTGTCAGCCATCAGCCGTGTGTCAGCCGAGTATCAGCCGGCAGTCGTGCGTCAATCGTTAGCCGTTTCTTCGCCAACCGTTTGCTGCCTATTGTCAGCGATGGTGTCAGCCATCAACGGAGGTCAGCTGGCAACCATGCATGAGTCGTCAGAGCCACGTGTTGTGCGTCAGCCATCATAGCAATAGCATCAACTGTAAGTTGACAACGACGGCATGAGCCGTCTACAATGGCTAACGTGCATCACCCGTCATAGCAGTCGCATCAACTACCAGTTGATAGCGACGGCGTCAGATGTGCATCAACCGTCATAGTAACGGCGTCAGTTGTCAGCTATCAACAGTGGCCTCAGCTATCAACTATGCGTGAGCCGTGAGAGTGACGGTATAATGCGTTAGTTGTGTCTACGTCTGCCAACAGCCATCAACTATTAGCCGTGTGTCATCCGTCAGTTGTTTCCGTCAGCCCTGCGTGAGCCGTCAAGCGTCAGGTGTCGGCTGTTTGCGTCAACATCTACGTTAGCCATCAGCCGTCAGTAGTGAGCTGTCAGTGATGGCCGTCTGCCGTTAGCATCTACCATTCACCGTCAGTGGTAGTAGTTGGCGTCGGCTGACAGCATCAGCATGAACTGTGTGTAAACCAACATCCAATTGTGCTTCTAGCCTTTCCTTCTCTATTTTTGCATCAATCATACTTCTAGTCTCTACTTAGTACACTGAATAACCATGCCATGCATTCCACATTATGTGAACCACATGCCACAGGATCTTACTTTCCTCTAGTTTTGATTTATCTGCCATGGAGTTACAGGTGGTGAGGTGGCAAAGGATAACTGGTTGCGCTTTATGCCTCTCATAAAGACAAGTGCGTCGAGGTTCTACAATGCAAAAAACCCATGTTGCCCATGTTGTCACCTTTGTCAGGTTTGAATTCCCCAACGTTGACTTCACCCACGGTGAGCGGTACCAACACTGCAAATTAAGAGGAGTTTGCTACATTCGGAGCTAGTGGGAAAAAGCGATGTCGTACCCCCAAGATGAGTAATGATTGCTCGTGGTCTGAGAAGGAAGAGGAAGATGTGTGTAGGATGAGGTACGAATTGCATAATGAGTCGCTTTCTTTGCTCAAGAACATTGGAAAGTATCCATATCGTGAAATTGAGGAACGTATAACAAAAGAGAATGCAAATTTATGTTGGTCCTTCCCTGCAATTTTTTTATAAGCAAGGGCACCTCTAAATGAGGTATGCCACCATCTAGAGCGAACTCGGTAAGGGTGGTACCAATGGTAGGATTCTACCCAAGTGGTTCACTTTGGTTGTTGAGTACAAAAGGTCAAAGCCAACTTTCCATTATTGGGTGATGGATGGAGCCGATGTCGAGGTCAAGCACCCACCTCCAAAGACGGTAAGTACTGAAGGGAAAGTGAAAGTCGATCTATCAATGAAGACACTTGTGAATGACATTCATGGAGTGTGTAAGGATTTGGATGTTGGTGTCAGGAAAATTAGATGTCTCGTTGGACACCTCAGTAAGGGGAAAATCCAACTTTCTGCTGTTAAAGTTGTAGCTGACAATGAAGATTCCATTAGCAAGTGGAAGGACATTGATGCGTAAGAGCTTGTGGAAGGAGAGGAGGGTGGGGAGGAGTGTGGTGGATCAAATGTGACCGCGGATAATGATGATTGAGATATGTCATGCACAAGATGCATTCTTTGAAGTATATTGTAGTGCTTCACGATTTTGATCTTAACTGTTTATTGTTATGAAAGAAATCATGAATTTGATAACAGAAGGATGTTCTTTTTGTTAATTTGAAAATTCAAAAACAAATGTGTCCAAAACGTAAGACAATTGCGTAAGTGGGGACATACGTATAGTCTTGTTTTAGCTCTATGTGCACTATTTCACGTCCGCACGCAAGTGTTCCAAGAATTCAAACGCCGCCGTCACCGGGTGGCAGGACTGTCGAGTGTCAATCAGCCGCCGATGCCCACGTTTCCTGCCGTTGGCGTCGAACAAGTCTCCTTGAAAAAAAAACAAAGCTCGAGTTCAAAATCAAGGTTATAACTTGACCTATTTCGTTCGTAATTGAAAACATAGAAAAAAGAAATTGCTTAACGAATCTAAGTTACAGCCTTAAAATTGTTTGGGACCATGAAATCATGAATCAGTACGGTACTTCAATGATGTCCTAATCATCCATGACACATGTGGCAACTAAGTAATGCATCGTAATGATAACATCAACTCTAGTTTGTCATGGGTATTGATTGAGAAGTAGAAGACACACTCCAATATGTTATGTTGACTTCCTCTTGTTTTGGAAGCGTCACATGTACAACTCTGATTAGAAATAGATGGTCATCATACATGAAGACAATAAAACCATGTAATGAAAACCTTCTCCCGTACTCTAAGAAATTTCATAGAATGTGACATCATCATCACCTATTGCTTCTATGGAAAAGCTATCATTCTTCCCATATGCGCCTTGCTAACTCCTTGCTCTCTGCCATGGCGGCGCTGTACACGGAAACACTCTCATTCGTCACTTCCACCCTCTCTGCCAATCTTATCTTGGATTTGGCTTGTGGAATGCCAAGGAGTGCAATATCTTCGTGTGCTGAATTCCTTGCTTTAAAGTTCCTTGCCGTGCTTACCTCCATGTTGGCCGTGCTATTGATGGCGTCATACCACCATGCCATGTTGAATTCGTCGCCATGAGTAAGGCACATGTTGTGTATAATGACACGACATTTGACAAAAAGGGGTACGTGGATGAGCATGTTGGCCATGCATTTGAGTATCATGCACCATCGCCACTTCAAGATTTCACATGTTCTTGCCACAGTCATTCTAGTACCAAATTGACTCTTGTTGAAATATGGTTGATACTCCTACAACCCTGGGCCTGCCAACTTAAAAGGCAGTAGCATGTATGGACGACATGGATGCGCTACGCCGCTGACGATCTTGCATCCGTAAAGGTCACCTACATGAATCCTCTTCCATAGACAACTGTTCTTGAAGAGGCACCAATTGTGTAGGGACCCTACCCATTCGACGTGATAGTCATTGCTCAGCCAACAACTACAAGAGAACAGAGTAGAAGCCCTTTAGTTTGTAGTAGCTTTCCTTGTCTTCAGCTGGACCAATGAATGGAATGTGAGAGCCATCAAAAGCACCAACAACTCCTGGAATGTACCTCATTACTGCAAATGCAGCTTCCTCGCATCAAAACTTCTCAAAGGTCGGCCACGTGACATACTGACTTTTGAAGGCATGCCTAAAGGTAAAGTAAAACTCCACGCACAACTTATTGGCGCTTGCGATAGATATCTCAAAGTGCTTGGTAGTTGCTTGATGGCTCATCCCGTAGGCAGGTCCGAGAAGAGGCATGGCGACTTTGGCATCCACCGGGATACATCGACGGAAGTTTGCATCTTGACGTTCAAGATACGACCTCAGGTTCACCACAATGTGGTCAAGTAACGCAGGGCCTATGCGGATCATGGTCTTCATGACTTCGTTACGGCGACCATTCAGCCAACTGGGTGTTTGTTGAGGCAGTCGAGGCTAGGCCCAAATGGCACGAGGTCTATGACGACTAGTGAATTGGAGGAAGGTGAGATGTCCAATGACTGCATGAAGAATGCAGAGCTCATGACCTACGCACTAGTGGATGATCAAGATAGCCATGTCACCATCAAATGGGTTAAGGTCGTCTGTGGGTTCACCGAAAATTGTCATCAGAAGGAGAATGTTGTTCTCTTCAGTACTGGTAGCCTGAGCGAAGAGTAGGATGGTGGTTGTTGGAATGGAGGAGTTAGGGTTTTTGCGCAAGTGAGGTTGTTTGGAGTCTAGCTAATTGTGCAGTGGAAGTGACTCAGAGGCTCTTTCCTACTTTTTCCCCATCCGTTGGTCGGGTCAAGCGCCCAGTGACGTCAGAGCGATCCTGGATGAACGTTCAACAATTCTTAAAAATAGAGGACGACTTTACTTCGACTAGCAGATTCACCCTGCTTACGGGCAAACTTTGTCGGCGGCAGAATGGGCACTTGGTGGTTTCACTGTAAAACCTACAATTTCTATAAGGATCAGGATCCAGGGGTTGTGATTCCTGCTAAACCCCTAATGTACGCTTGCAGGCGTCCTTTTTCAACAGGGGTCAGTGTGAAAAGACCCATTAAATGGGGCCCCTATAGTTAGACGTGCAAGCAACCACGGATCCAAGATCAAAGTTCCCAAGTTCTGAAAAGGGAAATTCCTTGTTTAGGTTATGACCTTAGGCGAAGTGATGGGTTATCTTCTTTCAAGTAAAGGTCTGCGGTGGAAACCATCGTACCCGTGACCATGACGTCTTCCCTATCCTCCGCCGTGCAAACGTGGGACACCTCGTGAAAGCTCTTGTGCTCCAGGTCCATGAGACTAACGTTATGTACTTCCCCCATCACCGATCAACTAATACCTTAGGCTCTTTATGCAAAAACCAGCTTGCTTTAGATCCTTGTACACCAACCATTTCCCTCTCTCACTATCCCTATGTGACCTTTCATCTTACTTGGAGCAAAGATACTCCAAAAGACAAAGGTTATTCTTGCCCTTCTCGTCGACCAAGGTATCACGTGATCATCCATGAAGAAGCTCGTCGAATAATGGTTATGCGACCTCCTCGTCTGCAACCTTGCCAATGGCAAGTCCATCATCTCTGCGATCCAACACGTCAAGAAACCCACCCACTGCAACGCGGTCCGTGCGGCGGCAGAATCTGGCCTGACCACTCCGCTCTTTCTGGATCGCGTAACTGTCTCTTTCCCCACCCTCCTACGCTTTCTCAAAGAGCGCAATCCCAACTAAGTGAACATAGTTAGTGCTGTCTAAGGAAGTCCAACAAGGAAATACTTATGTGCGGAGGCATGAGTTACACTAGATTGGTAATGGAACAATATCTCCGAGTGACCTTACATCCTCTTAAATGTGCATATCCCTGGCTTTTGAGGTCATTAAGACGATATCTCTCTTTGAAGGGAAGATGGCGATTACAAACCATGTCACACGATCTCCTCCTGGAGAAACACTCCTACACACGGAAGATACAACACCACCCGCTGTGTAACCACAAAAGACCATTAGATGAACAAAATCCAAAGATTGACTCATTGTACAACCAATTTTTCCTCACCTCTCCCTATACAACTGACAAATTGTCGACAACTATCGTTCTTTGATCTGCCAAAATCTTGAACAAAGTGAAGCCTCACCAAGTATCGAAGGATTCTCCCTCCCCTCTAAGTTCCAACCCCCCAGTAGCACTTGAAAATGACTTTGACCAACACAAAGAAGAACCGCAGACGTCGAGTAATCTTATCCATTGCCCCCTTTCTCTCCCCACTCCTTTCCTCTCTCGCCCCAATAATAGTCCCCTCTTACTGATCAACTCCCCCCTCCCAAATCAACGTACACATGGCAAAACAACCAATCCCACAGTTGGCCCTCCCTCACGTCCCGCACAAAGGCCTTCCCATGTTGATTTCCGAACAGCTCACCCGGACGCAGGTCAACATCACATTCCAGGTCCTCTTGATCAGCCCACAAATGGTCCAAACGGCAATCCCAGCCCGGTAGTTGTCCCACAAAGCGCCCGGCGCACCTCCCACCCTCCCCATCTTCCCAACTCCCTTAAAATTGCAGTACTGAATGTGAATGACCTTGGTCCCAGAAAGAAGTGGGACACTTTGCTTGCCTTTGCCCGTTTCCACAAACTGGATATCATTGCCCTCCAGGATACTTGACTCACAACCCCTATTCTTAAATGGTCCCTCGCCCTCAAACTAAAAGCATAGATTCTCCCGTCACAATCAATTGGCGACATGACCAACATTGTGCTCTTCGATGAAGATATCCTAGCCAAACAAACACGCACTCATGAATCAAGAAGCTTTTGACATGCATCACTAACATGTCAAAATTTCACCTTCGACATAATCACCACCTACTTCTCAGCCCAGGCAAAAGCACGACTTTGTTTCATCGAACATGACTTTTGCCCCTTCTTGGATAACCAGTATGATCCCCACACTATCCTTGTCGGAGACTTTAACTTCGTGGAGCAACCCCTTGACCGTACCTCAAAGAGAACTAACCCTCGCGAATCAAGTCTTTTCCAGCTTTTCTCGAGTAAGCACCTCCTTCAAGACACCTTTCGAAAACACAACCAAAATAAAATCTCCTTCACCTTCATATCAAAGCAGAGAGGAGGATCTAGAATCAACCGGTTCTACCATTCATTTGAACTGGATACAATCATTTCCTCGAGCTCTCACCAAATCCTTTTTCCGGGACTCTCTGACCACTAACAATGTGAACTACTGCTCGTGAACCACCCCATCATGCCACATCGCGGCCCGGGCTTTTGGATCTAAACGTCACTCTCCTCAAGAAGCAAAAGGCTCAACATTTTGCATCTCACATAACTTCATCCTCAAACTGGGATGAACTCAAGACCAAAGCAAAAGAGTTCGTTGTACCATACTCCATTGTCAAAAGCCGACGACGATCACACACCCTTGAGTTCCATAGTCGACAATCACAGGTCGTCACATACAAAGCACAACGTCAACCAAGTTACCACAATCATCAAGTGCTCGCAGCCCTCCAAACCCACCTCAAGTGATACCTCCTACATGAACAAGAATTTCCTACTCTTAAGGCTCGCATTCAAGCTCAAACAGACTTAGAGATTCCCTCACGATTTCTATCCAATAGAATCCGCAAGAGACTTAGATTGACTTCAATCCCCTCCTTCCTTCATCAAGGGGTCCTAAAGACAAACCAAGAATTGATACGACAAACCGTCCACACTTTTTACGCTCGTCTATACCAAGAGAAACCTGCCATTCCTACATCCCATCCCTTCTTTGGGTTCCCACACAAAATAGCCCCCTCGCACCTTCCGAAGACACTTATTCTTCCATTTATAGCACAAGAGGTCAAGGAAGTCCTAATGACGCTCCCACGGGATAAATGTCCCAGCCCCGATGGAATCCCCACTGAATTCTATATTACCATTTCAAACCATCTCCTCCCTCATCTAATGGTCTTGAAAAATAAGGTCTTCTCCCTTGATGCTCACCCATTTTTAGACGCACAATCACTGCCTCCATTACAACCCTCATCTTCAAGAAGGGTGATAACCAAGACATTGTCAACTATTGACCAATTTCTTTCTCCGGATTACAAAATTCTTACAAAAATCCTTGCCAACAGGCTAGCATCCATCCTGCCACACATCATACACCAGGACCAAACGGGATTCATTCGCGGACGGAGCATCAAAACCACCATTGCTGAAATCCTGGACTTTCAACACTGGGCCACACAGAACTGCCCAGAGGCAGGCCTACTATTTGTAGTCTTTGCCAAAGCCTACGACTCTCTCAACAGGTCCTTCCTATTTCACGCCCTTCGTCACATGGGGATCCCTCCACTTTTTGTTTCTTGGGTTGAAGCACTCCACAACCTTTCCTCAACACGCATATTGGTCAACGACTTCCTAACAAGTGAAATTGCTATAAGCTCTGGTGTTTGCCAAGGATGTTCTTTAGCTCCATATCTCTTCATTTGTGGTATAGAATTCGTTGCCAACACGATTCGACACGAACTCCCGGGTGTACGAATGCCGGAAATCCTGGTCAAAACGTTCGCTGGTTATGCTGATGACACAACCATTTTCCTTTATCATACTAAGGAAGCCACCTTGACCATGTCCCTCCTTGAACAAAGTGTTGTTGTTACTGGACTCCACGTCAACCAACAAAAGTCCCGCCTCACAATTTTCTCCTTGGCCACCTCAGGCGTCGCCCCACTCGCCATCCCCCTTCTTGGACCCAATGAAACGGAACGAGTGCTCGACATTCAGTTCTCCCAGGCATATGATCCTGGGCACACATGGGACCCCCTCATGAAGGCCGTACAAGGAGGTATCCAAAAGTGGAATAACGTCTATCCAACAATTAAAACCAAGGTATCCTTGGTAAACTCATACATTCAACCAAAGTACCTTTACTAAGTTGATGTTGTCCCCCCTCCCATCAACATCAAGAGAATGCTCCCCAATATCTTTTCCTCTTTCCTTTCCTCACACCACTTGCACAAGTGAAATGCCTCCACCTCTCTCAAACTCATACCGCTCGCAGCCGCCAGTGCCGAACCGAGAGATGGAGGACTAGGTATGGTTCATCCCATTCAAAAAATTGGTGCGCTTCACGCCAACTGGGTCTACTCCCTCCTATCGCCACCCCTTCGCCGATGGAAGATTGTCTCCCTCTCCTCCTAATCTTTCCGTTATGAAGGAGAATTCTTCACTCTCTCACACATCTCGAAGTCTTTGCCCTTACACCTATCTGAGCGATGGCAAGCATACACCCACGCCTTCTTTGTGACCAAGCCGACAATCCTCCCTCCAATTCAGTGCCACGACGACATCTTTGCAGAACCACTAGCTTTAAACAAATGGATCCGTTGCTCGTCGAACGCACCCTATGGCATCCGCGCATGTGAAGCTTTCCTCCTCCACAAACAACTCCGACTCAACAACATATGCAAGATTACACCCGCATACTCATATCGTAAGTGCACCACCGCAGAACTAGCGACCCGTGGTTTCACCCCTTCGGAAGTTAGACTTTGAAACAAGATCTTCTGATCATTACCACAGGATTGGCGAACAACTCTATCCTCTCCTCCATCAGCCTTTCATCTAACCTCCCTATCCGAGTTTTTTATACAAAGAGGATCTTTCTCAAGACACCCACATGAGATCTACCTCCCCATTGAAACCCACCCTTCCTACTTTGTGTGCAAGCGTTCTCCATTGACGCTGAGACCAACCTTCTAACCCCCCCACAGTTGGCTCCTGCGGGTTCACCTCCCCATCCATGCGGCTACACCCGCCTTCGCCCGGGACAATAAATATATTACCCATGCTAGACACACACTCTTCCCTGCTCATAGAATCTCTAGCCTTGACGAACCCCCCCCCCCCTGCAAAGCAACTATTGGGCTCCTTCTCTCCGCCACGAAGAATCGTAGCCCCTCTCTTGAAGTGGTCCCAACAAGCACCAAACGGGCTCAACTGGAAAGCCATCCTTCCAATCTTCTACCACCAAATTCTTCCTCCCAAGGCACGAGATGTCCTCCACCGCATCCTCTTGCGTTCTATCCAGGTGCGACGACGTTATCACTTCCTCCCAAACTCAGGCAATTGCCCCCGATGCAACCGAGAAGAAACAATTGAACATTTCTTTTTTGACTGCCCTTGCATAACTCAAGGTACCAAACTGCTTTCCTGGATAAATCGCTCTTACTTTTCAGGCCACAGCCCACACGAATTTGACCTCCATTTCTACGCTCCACGCAACAAACAAACCCGAATTCTTTGGGGCCTCATACTCGGGTCCTATATGCACCAAGTTTGGCTTCACCGATGCGAATCCATCTCGCACCCCGGCGTCCCCTTCCAACCTTACCTCCAAGCCCTTCTTCAAATAATCCCCTCACAAGCGCTGGTTTTCCTCGATTCTCGATCCTCGGAATGCTTCCAAGCTACAATAAGTGCTCTGTCCAACCCAAGTCTTCTGAAATGGGATCGCGGAGTGAGAACCTTCTCTGCATCTAAAAACCTCTCAAAACATCTCCAAGCATCCACAAACTTATGAGCCGGGCTTGCTTTAGGCATATCAAACCCGCTCCTCTTTTTTGTCGTTGAGAGTGTTACGACACTCTCACTAGGGGTGGTTTTAGTGGGTGTGACTCCCACAAAACCCCTCGGGGTACCTTCCCTGGCGTGGTTTCCCCCACGTGGAGCAACAGGTTGCGTGTAAAGTTCCTGCTGAAAGGTACAGATGCAGGTTTCCACCTGTAGGGCGCAAGCCAAAAGAAAGAAAAGAAGGAAAAAACAAGAGGCAGTTGTTGCACGCAAAGCGTGCATAGTACTTTTGCTTTCTTACATAGTAACAAAGCAAAAGCATTCATATAGTATGTCTTAATAGGCTAAATGATTGCTTGCAATCTAGCCCACACAATGGAAGGTTTGTCATGAGACTTCACGTCATCCGTGGAAGCCAAAACTGGTTGTAAATGGACTGCCAAAATGTCACCCGCATTCGTTCAAACTAATTTCTTTTGTGCGCCCTTGCGTGCTCTTAAACATTGTGTATGGTGTGGGCGAACTCTTCCTAAATTACTCCAAGCTATGCTGGATTTTTTCCAGCTTTTGTGGATGAAAAAGATAGAAAACCACAAGAAAAAATTGAATGAATGCGCTTGACAGTAGAGTATTATGTATATCAATTCACCAACACATTGAAGAAGAACCTCAAAAGGCATTTCTTCTCGTTTTTTATGAATATGGTTTTATCAGATGGTGATTTTGTTTAAATGAGATTATTATTTTCTTGTATTGTGAACATGGTAGTTTCACACATCTATTGTGAACTTCAGAAAAAGACATCTTTGACAAATTTGGATGCATTTAGAATGTTTCCTTACGTTATGAAAAAAACGTTTTCGTAAGTATAGGCAGATTTTTTTAACCCTTTTCTACGACGTTGGTTGAGTTAACTTTCTTTCAATTGCATTTGGACCCTTCTTGAAGCTCCGGGTTCAGGAGTCTCAAGATTTGACCATGATGACCAGTAGCGTGAAACAGGATAGGGCGAGGCCGAGGAGGAGCGACATAGAGGAAGAAAAACATGAAATTCTGCTAGTCGATGGACTGGAGGGGTTGGACCCAACCCAACGTACAGTCCTTACCCTTTGGTCCTGGCGTCGGACTAGTCATTCCGTAATATCCGGGGTCTCTCTGGACATCTAGGTCGATGTCCGTGATTTTTGGGTTACATAGTAACCCTATTACAATCGCTTCGCGTGCCAAACGACGCTGAAGAAAATCGTAATTGGTGGATTTTTCATTTTCCTGACGTATCCACCAATCAGGGTGCGAGAAATTGTCGGACTGTATGCTCCCCCCAGTCCACGGACGCATGGTTGAGGTCGGCTCAGCTGACGTATCCACCAATCACGGACGTCGACCTAGATGTCTGGACAGACCCTGGATACTACGGAATGACCAGTCCGACGCCAAGACAAAAAGGTAAGGACTATACGTTGGGTTGGGTCCAGCCCCTCGAGTCCCCTCGCGAGCAGAATTTAATGTTGTTTTTCCTCCTCTATGTCGCTCCTCCTTGGCCTGGCCCTGTCCTGTTTCACGGAACTGGTCGTCATGGCAAACTCTTTAGACTCGTGAACTCGGCTTCAAACAAGGTCAACATGCAAATGAAAGAAAATTACTTCAACCAACATCATAGAAGATCTCTTTTTTCTTGAAAAAGATAAGATATTTTTACTTGTGACTAAAATTACGTCATCTGATTTTTTATAATATAAGGAAACATCCAAAATTCGTCCTAATTTGTCGAAGACCTTTTTTTGTGAAGTTCATAATAGAAGTGTGAAACTAGCATGTTCAAAACAAAAGAACATGTTAATCTCATATAAATGAATTCATCATCTGATAGAACCATATTCATAAAGAAGACCGAGAAGAAATGCCTTTAGAGGTTTTTGTTCAATATGTTGGTGAATTGTTATACATAATTGTGTATCGCCAAGCGCATTTGTTTAGTTTTTGGTTATGTCTTTTTCGCTTTTACATCCACACAAGCTGGAATTAATCCAGCATAGCTTTAAGTAATTTGGGAAGAGTTCACCCAAACCAAACAAAATGTTTAAGAGCACACATGGGCGAACCAAAAAGATTAGTTTGGACGACTGCGGGTGACAGTTTGGCAGTCCATTTACAACCATTTTTGGCTTTCACGGACGACGTAAAGTCTCATGGCAAACCTTCCATTATGTGGTCCAGATTGCGGGCAATATTTTAGCCTTTGCTTGGTTACTATGTAACCCTATGCACGCTTTGTGTGCAACACCTGCCTCTTGTTTTCTTTTGGGCCGATCTCAGCCATGCATCTGCGGACGTGGGAGGGCATACAGTCTGCCAAGTTTTTGCACCCTGATTGGTGGACATGGTAGATAATGACCGATCCACCAATCACGATTTTCTTTCAGCATTTTTGGCCACTAACCGAATGTAATAAGTCACTATGTAACCCAAAAAGATGGGTTATCTTCTAGGGCAGTTCGACCTTAAGGCTCGGGTTGCACATGCGGTTCGACACGGCGGCCCTTTTCGTTCAGACGTCAACTTTAGGGCCTCGACGGCCGATCTCACCAACCGTGGAGCCCGGCCGGCCTATCTCAGCAACGCCAGGGCCCTTCGCCTGCATCGCGCTTCTCAGAATGGCGATACGGCGATGCGGACGGTTCACACAAGCCCTACACCGACCAGAAGGCACAAGGCAAGACGACAGACTAACGATTCGCTAATCTACCGTCATTAACGAAAGTTCCTAGACCATACGTAAGAGAAAACATCTGCCCAAGAAACAAACATCGAATATAGTACTGGTNATCAAATAAACAATAGCGATACATATACTATGACAAATACGAATGAAATGGCCCCACTTAACATGAAGGAAATTTCACCCCATGAATCAAACAATTGAAGAAAGTACAACACACATCATTCCTCATGATTGAAAACCTTAGAAATTTTCATTCAATGATACTCAAATGAAGACATAGATTTAGATGTGTATGTGGATCCAAAAATAGAGAAATACATCAATACTATAGAAATAGATAAAGATATAGATATGTATAGATACAAATATGCATACATAAAAACAAAGATATATATAGAGAAAAAGAAATAAATATCGATTTAGATATAGATATAATTATACATAAAGATATCGATATAGATATAGAAATAGATATAGATGTAGATATAGATATAGATATAGATATAGATGTAGATATACATATAGATATAGATATAGATATAGATAAAGATATAGATATAGATATAGATAAAGATATAGATATAGATATAGATATAGATATAGATATAGATAAAGATATAGATATAGATATAGATATAGACATAGATATAGATATACATATAGATATATATAGATATAGATATAGATATAGATGTAGATATAGATATAGATATACATATAGATATAGATATAGATAAAGATATAGATATAGATATAGATGTAGATATAGATATAGATATAGATATAGATATAGATATAGATAAAGATATAGATATAGATATAGATATAGATATGGATATNGTCATTAACGATAGTTCCTAGACCATACGTAAGAGAAAACATCTGCCCAAGAAACAAACATCGAATATAGTACTGGTCGAATACGACACAACGACAAAACCGTCGGATAGACAATGTGTGGCATCCGGAAAGTTCAACGAGCAAACAAAAGTGCAAACCAAATTCAAAGACGAATCAGTGTTCGACAATTCCATAAATCCGTCTAAGACACGCCAAAAACCCTGCCGTGTCCACAAACGG
>SZWC01005667.1:107756-139870 GCA_023375785.1 Penium margaritaceum | reverse complement strand
CCCCCCAAGGCTACCCTAGACAGTGTCATCAGTTTTGATGACATGGCACCCTCTGTGACCGCCAAGTGGCGCTTGATCCACCTTGGACCTTAGAGGCTTCTAGGAAGCTTCCTTGGCCCTTTTTAGTCACAAAAAAAAATTGATCTTGGGAGGATTCGACCCCGGACCTCTCGCTTGCGAGACGGCACCTTCACCCACTAGGCTATAGGAAGTTGTCCTAAGGAGCATGCACCAGGTACACTACCAAGAGTAGACCAAGGGGACTTACTCCACAAAGATGAGTAGTGCATGCCTTGTCTCTCTTAGCCTCTCTTGCATGTCGCTGGGGGACTTGCGCTACAAGCGCAGTGCATACCCAGTCTAAATCTTTCGTTGATTGGACCAGGGGCATACACAGAACATAACACCATTGACCGCTCTTGGTATTGGAACCAAGAGATGATATCACCCTCACACCCAGTGTTCCACATTAAGCAGTTCATAGTAATCACTTCCTTGCTCTTCGCCCTGAGTACCTGGTCACTTTCGTGCAAGGAGAGAACTCCTGAACTTAGATCAACCAATGTTTCTTTAGTGTCTGCCTCTTGTGGACAACTGTGTTAGGTGTCTCAAAGGTAAGAACTGTACTCAATGAAAGGCAACATACAGGATCTTATAGTCCAAGAGCCAGCCTCTAGCCTAGGCGCGTTCTGGCTCCTTGGATGAGCCACTTTGGGGGCAATCTGGATTGCATCATGCCCCCTGCCTACATGGCACTTCCTATGACAGTATTAGCGTAGTCAATACCGTCCTGCTGCGAGTAGTCCTCGGCGACAAGCCTCGCCTTGTACTTTCCAAGGTTGCCATCTGTGCCCCTCTTCTTCTTGAACACCCACATGTATTTGATTACCTTGTGTCTAAGTGGACACTCAGTCAGCTCCTACGTACAGTAGTCAAGCTGCAACTGTATCTCCTGCTGCAAAGCTTCTGGCCAATCTGTTGCATCTGGTGTAGCCATGACCTCTTTGTACAATGTCGGCTCATCAAAGTCTGCTATAACTGTGACGTTCATCCGGTCTGGTTTTTGGAGTATCCGGTCTGGTTTTTGGAGCATCCAGAAATGCCCGTGCTCACGAGGCTTATAGCGCATCCTTAGAGGGTACTTGCGACCTAGTTCCGGGGCGTTAGCGGACGACTTGTGCGGTACTATACGTAGAACTTCTCTTACTGATGGTAATGCATCTTCTTCCTTTGCTTTTGCCTATGAGGCCGCTATACTTGCTATATCAGACATGGGAGAGTAGAGTGATTCTCCTACTGTCACAGTAGAGGAAGGTTCAGGAAAGATGGGGTCTGAAAGAATGACTGTTCCCACTCCTTCATCAGCCGCTGGTTTTGCTACCTCTTCGCAGATGATGTTGATGCTGATGACAATATCTTTGTTGAAAATAAAATCCTTAGAGATGATGACATGACCAGTATCCCTCTCGTACAGATGATACGCCTTGTTTGCCACGTCATAGCCGATCATCAGCATCTGTGCGCTCTTCGCGTCCCATTTTTGGTGCTGCTCCTTGGGCACATGCATGTGTGCCAAGCTGCCAAACACGCGAAGATGACCTACGCTCAGCTTCTTGCCAAACCACGCCTCATACAGTATCATCTGCTTCAAAGTCTTGGTCAGACTGTGCTTCTTGATATACGCCGTAGTGCTCACTGCTCACTGCTCATTGCTTCAGCCAAAAAGTTGTAGGTGAGTCAATTTGTGTGAAGCATAGAGCGTGCCGAATCGACGATCGTGCAATTGGCGCAATCTTCAATATCGTTATACCATGGCGAGTATGGTGCAGTGCGCTGCGCCTTGATGCCTGTTGTTGTGAGGTAGTCCTTACTCAGGTAGTCTCCACCGTGGTCTCTGCGTAGCGCCTTGATTTTCTTGCCAGTCTGATTCTCCACCATGGCCTTGAACATCTTCAACCTGTCAACGCACTAGTCCTTGTAGGAAAGGAAGTAAACGGCAGTGTAACGGCTGAAATCATCAATGAAGGTGAGAAAATACCTAGAGCCTCCAAAGCTTTGGATCTTCATCGGGCCACATAAGTCTGAGAGGACCAGCTAGAGCTACTCTTTTGCGTGCTCTCCTGCTCAAGAGAACGCCTCCCGATGCTGCTTCTCCTTCAAACAGGCGATGCAAAACTGCCATTCAAAGTTGGAGATGGTAGGCAGGTCGCGTACTATTTGCTTCGTTTGAAGCTGCTGCAAGGTGCGCATGCCAATGTTGCCGCAGCGTGCATGCGAGATTTCTTCCATCTGTCGCCCGCACCTCTGCTGCAAGACTCTGCTCACCCGGGATCTTTGCCGCCCCCAACAGGAGGTACATGTCGCCTTCCTTCACCGACCTGGCCAACTCCTCTCCCGTTTCCTTGTCGAGGATGTATCCATAGTCGTCATCAAAGACAACTCGCAATCCTTTGTTGGTGAGAGAGGACAGTGAGAGAAGGTTGAACGCAGCATCAGGTACATATAGCACGCCATGGAACACTCCCATTTCAATGCCATGCAGGGTCTCCAACCACATCTCCACAATCACAATCCCCTAAGCATACACCACCCGATGATCACCCAAAGTAATCGGTCGGGGAGGAATGGAGAGCAGTTGTGTAAATCACTCCTTCAGGTGCATCAAACTCTTGGTATACCGTGAATCCTCATGCCATGCCAAATTTGCGTTCTCTTTGTGCGACATGTCAGATTTTGCCATGAAGAGGTGGTCGCATACCTCCTTGGCCATGTTCATATTTTCAAAATGCTACTGATGCTGCTGTGATTGGCGCGGCTACTGTTGTGGAGATTACTGCTTTTGCCACTGCTGCTGAAGTTCCTTTTGATCCCTCTTGAACTTGAAACACTCTTTCTTATAGTGGCCTTCCTTTTGGGAACACTGGCACGTAACATTCTTCTTGCCACTCTACATCCCAGACTCCTTCTGTGCCGGCGCCGTTGCGCTTTGTTATATTGCGACGCAGTTCAACCTGCAGAAGATTCGTGCAAATAAAGTCCAGGTCAAGAGTCGGCTGGCACTCCAACATCTCTTGCACCGTGTTATTGTGGTGGAAGACCCCTCACAAAGAGGAGGATGAAGCGCATGTCTTCCATAGGATTGTCGGCCGTTGTTAGCAGCTCGCTACCTCCTTTGCCCGGTCCAAATAAACATCCATCCTTCCGCCACCTTGCATTTTCAACACCCTCATTTTCATCTCCTAAACATGTCTAGCAGAAAAATGTCCATTCCCCATATGTGAGGAATGCAGGATTTCTACCACAAATATGTCTGTCATGAAAATGGATAGTCTTGTTTTCTGATTGTCCAAGAGATTACACCACTGCTCAAGAGGCATTCNGTCGGCCGTTGTTAGCAGCTCGCTACCTCCTTTGCCCGGTCCAAATAAACATCCATCCTTCCGCCACCTTGCATTTTCAACACCCTCATTTTCATCTCCTAAACATGTCTAGCAGAAAAATGTCCATTCCCCATATGTGAGGAATGCAGGATTTCTACCACAAATATGTCTGTCATGAAAATGGATAGTCTTGTTTTCTGATTGTCCAAGAGATTACACCACTGCTCAAGAGGCATTCTAAGCCCAAGGTGGACTTTTTGTCATTGATTCTTCCTCCCCTGTCGACGTCTGTATAGCACACCAGCCGGGTGAAATCCTTCTTGGCCACCAAAATGGAGTCACATGTGTCCTGTCTTCTATACATAGCGTATTATGCGCTTGATTGCTTGCCGGTGTTGTGGCCATGAATTGGCCGCAGACCTGCTCACTTGTCCCACAGCATAACAAATGTCAAGGCGAGTTCTTACCATGGCATACATGATGCTGCCAATAGCAGACTAGTAGGGAATGTCCTCCATCTCACACCCTTTTGCTTTTGTAGTGGGGCTCATGGAGGAGGACAGCTTGATGTCTGTTGTCATGGGTGTACACATGGGCTTGCAGTCCTCCATGTTGTACCGCTTGAGGACCTCTATGATGTACTTGGTCTGGTTGAGCTCGATGGTGCCTGTTGCTCGATTTTGGTGGACGGCTATCCCGAGGTAGAACTCGAGCGGAGCCATGTCCTTCATCTTGAACCTGGTGCTGAAATATGTTTTCATCTTGTTCAACAGCTTGACTAACGACAAGGAGATGATCAAGTCATCCACGTACAGTGCAACCAGTATCAAGCCTTGCTCATCCTCCCGCACATAGACACATAGACATTCTGGCAGTGTGTGAAGGTATGCCCGGCCATGAAGCCATTCATCTCCTTGTGCCACATCCTTGGGACTTTTTTTAGCCCATAGAGTATTTTGATCAGTTTGCAAACCGTGGCTTCTGGAGCTTTCACTACCTCGGGCACTTCCATCAGCACTTCTTTGTCTAGCTTCAAGTAGAGGAAAGCTGTCTTGACGTCCATCTGGTGGACCTCTAGACCGTTTGCAACAGCGATGCATAACATGGATCCGATGGAGGCAAAGGTGACGACAGGCGCGAAGGTCTCCTCGTACTCTGAACATGTACGCTGGAAAACCTCTTTGCCACAACTCTTGCCTTGTACTTGTCGATAGTACCATCCTCCTTGAACGTTTTCCGGAGTACCCACTTTGACCCCACAACGTGCGCGTTTCAGAGCCTGTCCATCAAGACCCTTATTCCGTTCTCTTCAATAGATACAAGTTTGCTATCCTTTACCTCCTTCCATTTGGCCTGAACTGGCATATTCATAGCCTTCGTTACGTTCACATGCTCTTCGTCAGCCAAGCATGACCAACTGAGTCCGGTCCATTCCGCACTCTCAGCATCGTACTTGAACCAAGTTTCTTCTAGCGCGTACTACGTGAGAGTGTTGCTAGTGGTGTTTCAAGACTTAGTTGCTTCTGTTGCTCCTGTGCTATCACTGATTCGTTGTTTGAGGAAGAGTCACCTTCCTCAAAGTTTGACTCAGAGGCCTCGGACGAGTGAGACTCAGTGTCAAAGCACATCACTGTATGAGCCCGCACAGCCATTCTCTTGTAGCACCATCCTTCATTGGCACCATCTGCCAGTTCTCAGGTGCCTGATTTCTTAACTCGAGCAACATAACCCACTCTCCTGATTTGGGAGGATGGACAGGATTGAGGGACTCTCCGTTGCTGAGGTACCTTTTTTCAAACTCGACATCTCGGGTCTTGAGGTTTCCAGCCGCTTGGTCCCACAGCATGTACGCTTTGTGTTTGCAGTGTCGTATCCAACCATAATACACTTGCGAGCGCGTGCATCCAGCTTGCTCCTTCCTTCTCTTGCTTGGACCTTTGCCCACGCAGTACAACCAAAGACCCTCAAGTGTCAAGCATCTGGCTTTTACACTCACCAAGCCTCCAATGGCAGCTTGAGCTGCTTCTCTTACTGCATCTTACCAAGCCTTCTAAGCGCGGCTGCCAGAGTCAGATTCACAAGGTAGCAAACAGTTCTTGCACCTTCATGCAAGAAGCGAGGGGGAAGTTTGGCATCAAAACGCATGTTTTATATCATGCCGAGGGTTATCTGGGTTATCTACTTGACAACGCCATTTCTCTTGGGGTTGTAAGGCGTGGTGGTCTGATGATTGATGCCGTATTGGCTTAACCAGCCTTTCTACGCCTCATACTCACCACCATTGTCCGTACGCAGTACCTTGATTTTCTTGTTTCTCTCTTGCTCTACCATGGTAACAAACTCTTGCGGCTTCTCCTTTACCTGTTTGACGAAGTAGATCCACATCTCGCAATTGTGGTCATCGATGAAGGTCAAGAAATACTTGTTCCCACCGTTTGAGGGAGTGTGGAATGGTCTGCACACATGAGAGTGAATCAGGTCCAAGATTGCTACCGCACGTTGTCCATAACGCTCGAAGGGCTTTCCCTTTGCCTTGCCTTGGAGGCATGGCTCACACAGCTTATTCCATTGTCCCCCGTCCTTGGTCTTGTAACCCTCCATTCCATGAACCACTTTGTGCTACTGCATAGCTTGCAGTGTACTGTTGGCCACATGGCCAAACTCTCTATGCTCTAGCTCAGGCGGTGTAGTGTGACTCCCTTGGTTACCGTCACACTCTTAGCGATCATGTTTATCAACTCTTTTTTACCCTTTCCTTTGCCCTCATATCTTACACCATGATCTCTGTCTTCCTTCTTGTATACCCTCCACTCTTTGTCCAATGCCCAGGCTTGCTACAGTTATCGCACTTCCCAGGACGCTTTGAACCCTTTGCACCGCTACCATTTCCTTTTCCTCCACCGCCACCTCTTTGACTGCTGCTCCCACCAAAAGAGGATTTGTTGCCACGTCCACCATACTGTGTAGCATAAGGTGAGATGTTAGTCTCACTACCGTTGTGACGTATGGCCTCGTTACGCACGTACTTGGATACTGCCTCATACGTCAAATCCTCCTCCTCGTGGAGGATCATGGCCTGTATGTTGTCCATTTTCCAGTTCATTTGGGTCACTTGTTGCAGCAGTCCTTCAAATTGCAGGAAGAAATCTGGAATGGACTCTCCCTTGCTCACCTTCATTGAAATCAGCTGTTAAAGGAAAAGAGGCAATTTGCAAAAGCCGTTGATAGGTGTACACGTACAGGCTTCTTATAAGTCTTTAATGCATGTATGATACCGTGGAGGTGGACATGCTGTGACTCATGGAATGATGTCACACGAATGGCAAGCGGTATGTCCTTTTTGACACACAACACTTTATATCTAGTATCTGTTTTTTGGAGGTTCAACCTCTTCTCCAAGGAATTTCTTCAAGTAGCCACGCACCTTCATGACAATCTCACCTTCCCTGCTTCTCTACTTCCTTGAGGCTGCTATAAGCTGATGTAGGTTATTGTCTGCTACCAGTTTAGAAGGTGCAAATTTGTCGCTTATCCTTTAGCCGTTGATCACCTGCAAATTTAGAAGAACGCACTCTAGCGAACCCAAGGTCATGCCTCCAAGGGCAAAACTTATCTTGGTTAGGGTCCAAGGGTCGTACCTATAAGGGCAGAGCTTATCCTTGGCCCTTGTTCACTAAGTGCCAGCACCCGCCGTTGGAACTCATGTAGCAAATGGAGCAGATAGAGTTTATGGCGGTGATGGCGCTCCTTCTGACCGCCAAGTGGTGCTAGCCACGAGTAAGGACCTTGGAATGTTCTAAGATGTCTCTTAGAAATTTCCTGTCCCCCTTTTCGTCACAAAGAAAGTTAGTCACTGGCCTCGGATTCTACCTCGTGACCTCTCGCTTCTGAGACTAACTGTGGAACGTCTAAACCACAAGGAGTTGTCCTAGGTAGTGTTTGCTTGCTATACTATCCAGTTTAGACCAAGGGGACTTGCACCGAAGGAACACTGCATGCCTTGTCTCTCTAGACCAGACTTAGGAGACAAACTCCAAGACCTCCACCGCCGAACACGCCAACGCCGTCTGGAGCCAAGCTAAACGCCAGTCACAAGGAGCGCAATTAGCTCCATCAGCTCCATCAGCTCCATCTGCTCTATTGGCTACAACAGGTACAGGCACTTAGCGAGCAAGGGCCAAGGATAAGCTCTACCCTTGGAGGTACAACCCTGGGTTCGCTAGTGTGCGCTCTTCCCTGTTTGTGGGTGATCAACGGCTAAGGGGTAAGCGACGATTATGCACCTTCTAAACCGGTAGCAGACAACAGCCTACATCAGCCTACATTGGCCTGAATGATGCAGAGAAGCAAAGAAGCGAAGAAGCTGTATGAAGACACCCGTGACGCTCAGTCTCAAGTGGGTCAACGGTGGGATGTCAAAGTTCACAAGGTTTGGTTTTTCCTTGTGGGAATACAATTCCACATTGTCATACGTGTTGGAAAAGAAGCCATCCGGCCCAGTTTGAGGTCCACATGAGAGGGTTCCAAGAAAGTACTAGATTCATATTCCAATTGTCTATCGAACTTCTTCGTTTGGA
This sequence comes from Penium margaritaceum, assembly GCA_023375785.1. Lineage (NCBI taxonomy): Eukaryota > Viridiplantae > Streptophyta > Zygnematophyceae > Desmidiales > Peniaceae > Penium > Penium margaritaceum. The sequence continues at coordinate 131,913 of SZWC01005667.1, read as the reverse complement.
AGATCAGGTGGCAACTTGTCAACGGTCGAAGTTTGAAGCCAATCCAACGGTTGGATTGGGAGATACCCTACTGTTTTTTGATTTTGACTTTTTAAATGTTTTTAGGTGGTAGTTTTGATTCGCCCTCTTATTTAATTATTTGTTGGTATTCGTTTTGTGCAAATTTTCTTAGGTGCGTTGCCTTAGTTTTGTTCTTTTCCGCCTTCAAGCGGGCCGTTTCCCTCTCTGCACTAAACAGTTTTCGGTGTCGGTGGCCTTCCAACATCAGAAACCGAGCAATCGCATGACCGGATGAGGTCGACGCGATTGTACTTTAGATTTTGTGTGACTGCCAGAGCTAGGTAAAACAAATTACTGTCCCCGTTTAATTATTTAATATCAAAATCAAGAAGAAGTGGGATACGAGTTTTTGAAGTTTCCGGGATCATTGATCGCCGGTATCTGGGTGACTATGGGTGATGGCTCCATGCCTTAGCCTGAGGAAAAAAAAAGGCAAGAGGTCAAGGGTCAAGACCTGATGGGAGAAATATCAAAAAAGGTCCTAGATTCTTGGGTTGCCTTGTGAGAGTGTGCTGACTAGGGAAAAGGTACCTCTCCTTACTTTTTAAGTGAAATGAGATCCATGTGTGCTAGCCATGCACACATGGCGATTCTGCATGAGATTGTGGGTCATGTGACCACTACGACAGTACAATGAGAGAACTTCCTCGCTCTCTACGTCATGTGTGAGTGGTCAGCCTCATTGTTAGGCTGATTTCCTCCTCTCTTGTGTGAGATTATGGACTCTAGTGTGTGAGTCTTAACCTCCATGGCTAAGTGGGGTTGCTTATGAGAGGGCTGACTTGCCCAAGCTTTAGCTCTATATCTACTCCATCATTTTAAGTGATTCAATAACCATTCTTTAGCACAAGTGATGCCCTTCTAGTCTTACATACTTGCTGCTCCAAGGCTCTGTCTCTCCTCCACTTCCGGCGGTGCATGGCTATGTGAAGATGTTCCTTGGAGAAGAGGTTGAACCTTCAAAAACAGATGCTTGATATGAAGCGTGTGGTGTCAAAGATGACATGGCGTTTGTAATTCTTGTGACATTAGTGCATGAATCTCAGCATGTCTACCTCCATGGTATCATGCATGAATCATACAGCAATCAACGGCTTTTGCAGATCACCTCTTCATCCTTCAAAAGCTGATTTCCATGAGGGTGAGCGAGGGAGAGTTGATTCCGGACTTCAAAAGGACTGTTGGAACAAGTGACCCAAGTGAACTAGGAAACTAACACAAACATGGAGGCCATGATCCTCCTCATGGCGCTAACTGAAAGCTAGGATCTTCTCATCACCATCTTTGGCGGTTGGAAGGAGGAGGACTTGATGTATGAGGCAGTGTCCGAGTATTCGCGCAACGAGGTCATGCTTTGTGGCGGTAGTGAGGCTAATTTTTAGCCTATGCAGCACTCTACGGTGGTCGAGGTAACAATTCCTCTTCTAGTCAGAGTAGTAGCGGAAGCGATGGCGGTGGAGGAATATGCAATGGTGTTGGTGGAAAGGGTTCAAAGCATCTTGTGAAGTACCATAACTATGGTAAGCCGGGGCATTAGGTACGAGAGTGCAGGCTCCAAAGAAGGAAGACCGAGATCATGATTATAGAAATGAGGACAAAGGAATGGGCAAGAAAGAGTAGATGAACATGATGCCTTAGAGCATGCCGGCAACCAAGGGTGCGGCACTCCTCAAGCGTGCAGCCTACGGGCTCCACTGTGGCACGAATAACCACTCTTCAATGGAGAAGGATGGTTCATGTCCATTGGGACACTGAACGTTGCTTCATGTTTCCCTGTCAACCGGCCTGATGCAAACGGACTAGAAAATAAGGCTGACACAATAGCACCTGCTGTCTACTCCTAGCATTTCAGCTAGGAGAAGATATCACCCTCAGGATCACGGTTCCACACTAAACAATCACTTGCTAGCAACTGTGTCCACTTAACACTTGGTCACTTTCGTGCGAGTTGCTAGTCCAAGAGTAACTCCTGGGGTTTGGACAAACCAGCGTCTTCTTTATACGGTTCCTTAGTTGGACAACTCTGTGAGCAGCATCTAAGGCTAGAGTTTGTAATTAGAATCAGAAATGAGCCTGGTACATATAGTCCTAGGCGTGGCTTCTAAGGTGTGTAGGTACTGGCACTGTTGGGATGGTCACTCCCAACTTCCTCACCACTCCACCAATTAGCGTATCCACTAACCGCCAAGTGGCGTACTCTTCTCATGCATGGAGGAATGTCTAGAAAACTTCCTCCCTATGCAGGAAGGTCAAAAAACCTCCTCCGCACATCAAGACTTGATCGCAAGACCTGTTGTCCCTAAGTCCAACATGCTATCCATTCCGCTACACTTCTGGTGTCTCGCTTGGACTTGCAGCACGAACAAAGTTTGGGGGACTTTCTCGAAGGGAGTAGTGCATGCCCAACCTCTCCGTCAAGCCATAGCAGTGGCCATGGGGCATAAAAGAACAATAATCTCTCCCTTACATCTTAGGCCACCTAGTATGCTAGTTTTCTTTGGCGTGATCCTATAGCTCTAGGTTGTGTTTTTGCATGTCAATTTCCTTCATCTTTAGTTCTCATCTCTTGCATCCACCATGCCGACTCCTCGAGCAGGTGCAATATGCAAGTCTCTGTCTAGCCGCTTTGTCAAGAAGTCTGCAAGCATTTTCTTGGTTGCGACGTGCTCTAGTTCCACGATACCCTTGGCGACAAGGTCACGTGAGTAGTGGTACTGAATATCAATGCACTTTGTACGCCGGGAGGTCATGTCGTCCTCTACCATAGCAATGGCATTTTGGTTCTTGATATGGATGATGGTTGCTTCCTCTTGTGGTGTTTTGATCTCATCGAGCAAACTGCGAAGCCACTGTGTTTCCTTGCACACTTTGGAGAGTGCAATATACTTCGCCTTTGCAGTAGAAAGTGAGACGCGGTCCCGCTTCCTGCTTGCCCATGAGACTACACCACTGTTGAGAAGACTGAGGCTGGATTCTTGTCATCAATCCGTCCTCTTCAATCCGCGTGAGTGTAGCATGTCAGTCGCAGCAAGTCTGATCCTTCTAGACCTCCAAACCAAAATCCAACATGCCGAGTCTTTCTAAGGTAGCGAAAAATCAGCTTTACCACTTGCCAATGTTCTGGCCCAGGGTTGGCCACCAATCTGCTCACGTGAGCCACTACATAAGCAATGTCAGGTCGCGTTCCTACCATCGCATACATAAGGCTCCCAACGGTGGACTGGTATGGAATGTTTTGCATCTCCCGCCGGTCTGCCATGTTGCTTGGTGACATGCTGGAGGTGAGCTTGCAGTCGGAGGGCATGGGGGTGCTCACGGGCTTGCAGTCCTCCATGTTCTAGCACTTCAAGACATCCATGATGTACTTTGTCTGGTTGAGCTCGATGGTGTCTGCTTTCCGATTGCGGTGAACAACAATACCAAGGTAGTACTCGAGAGGTCCCATGTCTTTCAACTTAAATGTGCTGGCCAGATTTTTCTTGAGGTCTGTGAGGGCCTCCTGTGAGGAAGAACACATGATAAGATCATCCACGTACAACGCCATGAGTAGCAAGCCACGTTCGTCCCCCCGCACATAGATACTGGGGTCATTCTTACAATGTGCGAAGGTGATCTCAGCCATGAAGCTGTCCATCTCCTTGTACCAGATCCGTGGGGCCTCTATCAACCCGTACAATGTCCTCACCAGCTTGTACACCTCACACTCGGGTGCTTTGACACCTTCCGGCACCTCCATTAGCACCTCCTTGTTGAGCTTCCCATAAAGGAAGGCTATATTCACATCCAGCTTGTGAATCTCAAGGTCTTTGGCAGGAGCAACGGCAAGCAAGGACCTGATTGAGGCAAACATTACAACCGGTGTCAAGGTCTCTTCGTACTCAGATCCTGCGAGATGTGAGAATCCTTTTGCCACGACTCTTGCCTTGTACTTGTCGATGCTATCATCTTGCTTCCGCTTCAATCTCAGGACCCACTTTGAGCCCACCAAGTGAGCGTTAGGGGGTCTGTCCACCAGCACCCATGTGCATTATTCTTTGATGGACGCGGGCTTGCTGTCCACCGCCTCCTTCCACTTCGCCGCATCAGGCCTTGCAATTGCCTCAGCCATAGTGAGTAGCTCTTCCTGAGCTAAAGAGGACTAGCACAGTCCGGTCCAGCTTCCGGTGTCAGCGTCGTACTTTGGAGTTTGTTTTCTTTGTCGTGTGCTTTGACGTTGCATTACTGGTAGATGTTTACAATGCTATTGCTCCTATACTGTTTGCTGCCCTGAAGTTAAGTTTTCCTCTTTTCAAGCGCCACTGACCTCAAAGCTGGTCACAGAGGCCTCGGACATCTCCGACATTGTGTCGCAGCTTGCCGCTGCGTCAGCTTGCATAGCCGCTCTCCCTGCCACACCACTTTTCTTCACGGCCTGCTGTACTGGCACCACTTGCCTGTTTTCGAGAGCTTGATCTCCTGACTCTAGCAGCACTAACCACTCTCCCTGTTTAGGGGCTTGCATGGGATCAAGCATCTCTTCCTTGCTTGGTTTCCTTTCATCAAAGGTTACGTCCCGGCTAGTGATGAGTCTTCTTCCTGCCACGTCCCACAAGCAATATGTCTTGTGGGCCGTCTCATAGCCCACCATGACGCACCTTCGCGCTCTTCCATCCAGCTTGCCGGCACCATCACCCGCCAGGACCTTTGCCCATGCGGTGCAGCCGAATACTTTCAGGTGTGATGCGTCCGGCTTCTTCCCTGACCAAACTTCTTATGGCATCATCTCTTGCTTTCCCTTCTTCTTTCCGCGCCTGCCCAAAGTAGCCGCAGGAGTCAGGTAGACAAGATAGCGTGCCATTCTTGCCGCTTCCACTCAAATTAGCGATAGAAGCTTTGCATCAAAGAGCATGCTACGCACCATGTGGAGGGTGGTTGGATTCATCCGTTTGGCAACACCATTGCTCTGTGGCCTGTAAGGCGTTGTGGACTGGTAGTTGATCCCATGTTGCCGCAACCAGCCCTTGCATGCCTTAAACTCTCCACCGTTCTCGCTCTGCATCGCTTTGACTTTCTTTCCGTTCTGCCGCTCCACCAAGACGACAAACTCCAATAACTTTTCTTTCACCTCTCCCTTTGTTTTGAGGAAGAACATCCACACATTGCGGCTGTGGTCGTCTATGAAGGTCAAAAAATACTTTCTACCACCGTTTGACGCCGTGCAAAAGGGTCCTTACATGTCGGTGTGAATCAGGTCAAGGGCTTATTTTGCGCGGTAATCATTGCGCTCAAAGCGCGTTGGTTTGGTCTTGCCTTGGAAGCAAGGTTCACACAGATTGCCACACCCAACTGCATCCTTCTTGCAACCATCCATGCAACATACTAGCTGTTGTTGCTGGATGACTTGGAGCGTGCTGTTTGCAACGTGCCCAAAGCATCTTTGCCAGAGATCAGCGTCTTCATCCTTTGTGGCAAAGGATGCTTTTTCAGTTGTCGTTGGTGTACTCTCCTGCGTCGGTATCGAGACCACTGCCTCCGCTGTACCTGCATGACCCTTGTCTTCCGAGCTCTTTGCTACCATTGTGTGTAATACGTAGAGTTCGTCAACCTATGGAACCTTTGCCATGAGATCTTTATTGGGATAGATTACCTTGATGTCCTGATTCTTGACAATGACCACCTTCTTGTGCGTGAACACCATTGTCATGTCATTCTCCGTTGTTTTTGACACAGACAGAAGGTTTGTCGCAAAATAGGGCATGTAGATCACGTCACATAGCCGTAGATCCTTCTCTGCACCATTAAAGCTGATGCTCACCAGCTTGTCTCCCACACCCTTTACGTTCATGACGCTACCGTTTGCACATCTAAACCGCCAATCATTGGGGCCGATGGAGACAAATCCAGCATGGTCATTGCTGGATTGATGATCAGTAGCGCAGTCGAGCCGGAAAGCTCCAGGCTTGAGCAGCACCGCTCCTTTTGCCAGAGGCATGCTTTGTGCCATCATGTTGGTAGCTTCTTTGCCACCCTTTTTGCTGCTTTTGTTCCAAGTGCTTTTGCTGTCTTCCTTCTTTGGCGACCTGCACTCTGTTGCCCTGTCGCTTGGGAGTCTTGCCGCCATTATTGCCTCCACTGCCATCGCTTTCGCTTGCGCCTTTCTGACCATAGGGTGATTCTTTCTACCCGCGGCTACCGTAGCGAGCGGCATAGGTTGAGAAGTTAACCTCACTTCCACTACGGTTCATGGCCTCGTTTTGCACGTACTCGGACATTGTCGTATCTGAGGTCATCCTCCTTTCAACTGCCCATGACAATGATCATTGGGTTCGAGCTCTCTGGTAGCGCCATGAGGAGGATCATGGCATGCATTTATTTGTCAAGGTCCCAGTTCATCGAGCGAGCCTCGCCAAGGAGTCCTTCAACCTCTTGGAGGAGATCGAGGATTGATTCACCCTCATTCACCCGCATGCTGATGAGCCGTTGTAGGATGAATAATCTGTATGCGAGGGAGGTGCACGAGTGAACGTACTTGAGCTTATCGTCAGCTTCGAAAACCAGTGTGTACTCGGCAATGATGGGAACATGCTTCTTAGCAATCACATTGCTTAAGAATGACATGACAATATCATTTCGTTCCATCCATGCCTCGTACTCCGGTGAGCCCATCGCGCGAACCTGCTCCTCTACCTTCAAAAGCTTGATGAGGCTGCGTACTTTCATTACCAGCTCGAACTGCCATCTCCAAAGGATAAAGTCAGTCCCCTAAAAAATGGGGACTCCTCCCAAGGGTCCAAGACCTTGCAGCAGAGATGAAGCACTCACATTTGTTCCAGTCGTCTACCCTGTGGTAGCCATTGTTGAGCTTGAGGACTGCCCTGCGGCAATCCCCACTCCTCCTCATGGGTCAACCATTTTTGTTGCCCTTGTCTGCTTCCCACGTCTCTGTTGTATTGAGGCCAATGTAGGCCGATGTTAGCTGATGTCTGCTACCAGTTTTGATATGCGGATCCGTTGCTTACCCCTCCAGCCGATGTTTACCTATAGACGGAGAATATATTTACACTAACACACCCAAGATCTTGCTACCAAGGGTAGAGCTTGTCCAGGATGGGACACAAGGGTCGTGCCTCCAAGGGAAGAGCTTGTCCTTGGTCCTTGTGTGCTGAGTACAGACCAAGCCGTTGGAGCTAATGAAGCTGATGGAGTTGATGGAGCTGATGGAGCTGGCCTGTGCACCTGGAGAGAGTGTACTAGAGTTGAGTGAAGCGTGCCTTACAACTAGTCTGTATGGGCCCATAACCCTTTGTCAACCGGCCTAAGGCAACGGACTAGAAAACAGGACCGACACAATAGCACTTGCCGTACGATCCTAGCATTTTAGCTAGGAGAAGATATCATCCTCAGGATCACGGTTCCACACTAAGCAGTTCCTAGGCAATCACTTGCTAGCAACTGTGTCCACTCAACACTTGGTCACTTTCGCGCGAGGTGCTAGTGAAAGCCTAATTCCTGGGGCTTAGACCAACCAGTGTGTTCTTTATACTGTTCCTTAGTTGGACAACTCTGTGAGGAGCATCTAAGGCCAGATTCTGTAATTAGAAGGAGAAGTGAGCCTGGAACATATAGTCCTAGGCCTGGCTTCTAATGTGTATGGGTAGTGGCACTTTTGGGGTTGTCACTCCACACCACCTCACTAGTCCGCAAATTGGCGCATCCACTGACCGCCAAGTGGCGCACTCTTCTCATGCATGGAGGAATGTTCAAGAAACTTCATCCCTATGCAGGAAGGTAGAAAAACCTCCTACGCACATAAAGGCTTGATCGTAGGACCTGTTGTCCTTCAGTCCAACATGCTATCCTTTGGGCTACACTTGTGGTATCTCGCTTGGACTAGCACCACCAACAAGGTTTGGGGGACTTACTTCAAGGGAGCAGTGCATGCCCAACCTCTCCGTCAAGCCATAGCTGTGGCCATGGGGTATAGAAGAATGATAGTGCCAATGGTAGCTTTTTCCAACCGCAAGATAATGGAGGTAAGTTGATTAGCATCAACGTGAACGGTGCTGAAAAACACCTGAAGCTAGAGAATGTTGTCTACATGCCGTCTTTTGTAGCAAACCTCTTATCAGTGTCCAAAATCACGGACCACAACATGAAGGTCGACTTCACGAAGGAGGAGGCCGTGATTGTCAAGAACAAATACATCAAGATCTCCTATCCAAAAAACAGTCTTGTCCCACAGGTCCGAAGAGGTAATGAGCTCTATGTTGACCTGATATGCTCCTTGTCCATAGTTGATATTTAGACAGGCATAGGACAGACTAGGTATGTACTGCTCCCTTGGAGTAACTCTCCTAAGTCTGGTTCAGATAGACCATGCATGTACTGCTCCTTCGCAACAAGTCCTTTTGGTCTTAACTGGATAGTATAGCCAGCAAACACTACCTAGGACAACTCCTTGTGGTATAGACGTTCCACAGTTAGTCTCTAGAGCGAGAGGTTACTCTGTCAAATCCTAGCACAGTGACTAATTTTCTTTGTTACCGAAAGGGTGACAAGAAGATTCTTAGAGATATCTTAGAACATTCCAAGGTCCTTCTTGGTGGCTGGCGCCACTTGGCGGTCACAAGGAGCGCCATGTACGGAAGGGGAATGATGCAATCCAGATTGGCCCCAAAGTGGCTCATCCAAGGAGCCTTTGCATGCCTAGGCTAGAGGCTGGCTGTAGGAATATAAGAACCTGTCAGTTGCCTGTCATTGAGTACAGTTCTTACCTTTGAGAATCCTAACAAAATGTCCACCAGAGGCAGACACTAAAGGAGCAATGGTTGGTCTAAGCCCTAAGAGCTCGCTCCTCGCGCGAAAGTAACCAGGTGCTAAGGACACAGGACAAGGAAGTGATTCCTATGAACTGCTTAGTGTCGAACCTTCACTCTGAGGATGATATCACCTCTTGGTTGCAATACCAAGAGCGGTTGGCGGGAATCATTGTGTCGGAACCCGTTTTCTAGACCATCGCCTCAGGCAGGTTGTTAAAGGGTTATGGACCCTCTCTGACAAGTGGTAAGGCACGCTTCTACGCACTCTCTTGTCCTCTCTGTCTTGCAGCATGCATCAGCTCCATCAGCTCCATCTACTCTATCTACTCTATCACCTCCAATGGCGAGTGCTGGCACCTAGCAAACAAGGACCAAGGATAAGCTCTGACTTTGGAGGTACGACCCTGGGGTCGTAATAAAGATAAGTTATGGCCTTGGAGGCACGACCCTAGGTTTGCTAGTGTGTGTTCTTCTCTGTTTGCATGTCATGAATGGGTAAGGTGTGAAAAACGGGTCTGCCTCTCCTGAACCGGTAGCCGACAACAACCTTCATCAGCCTACATCGGCCTCAACAAAGCAGAGAAATAGAGAAGCAGAGAAGTAGTATGACGACACGTGCAACGTTCACTATTGACCAGGTGAAGAGTGGGATATCAAAGTTCACAAGGATTGGTTTTCCCTTGAGAGAATGACAATTTGAGATTGTTATGAGGGTGCGTGGCTAGTTGAAGATGTTCCTTGGAGAAGAGATTGAACCTCCAAAAATAGATGCTTGATATGAAGCGTGGATTGTCAAAAATGACATGGCACTTGCGATTCTTGTGACATCAACGTATGAGTTATAGCATGTCCAACTCCAAGGTATCACGCATGCATCAAAGACTTATGAAAAGCTTGCTCCTCTACACCAATCAACGGCTCTTGAAAATCGCCTATTCATCATCTAAAAGCTGATTTTGATAAGGGTGACTGATGGAGAGTCAATTCCGGACTTCGTCTTGTGCTTTGAAGGATTGCTACAAGTGACACAAATGAACTCGGAAGTTGACATCTGTTGGAACTGAAGGAGAGAGGTAGTCTTGGAGCAGCAAGCATGTAGGACCCAAAAGGCATCTTTTGTGGTGAACTATGATTGTTGAATCACTCAAAATGATGGTGTACATGTAGAGCTAGAGCTTGGGTAAGTCAGCCCTCTCACAAGCGACATCACTTAGCCATAGAGGCTAAGGCTCTCACACGGGAGTCCATAATCTCATAGAAAAGAGGATTCCTAATCAGCCTATCAATCAGGCTGACCACTCACACACGACCTAGAGAGCTAGAAAATGCTCTCATGGCACACTCCTAGTGGTCATACAACCCATAATCCAATGGAGAATTGCCATGTTCCATGGAAAGGTACCTTTTTCTTAGTTTGTACACTCTGACAAGGCAACTCAAGAATCTAGGACCCTTTATTGATGTTTTCCTCATCAGGTCTTGACCCCGAGAATCAAGGCATGGATGTATGGCCCATGGTCACTCAAACGCTGGCGGTCGATGACTCCAGAAACTTAAAAATTCATTTTTTCCAATCCGACTGTTGGATCGGCCTCGAATTTGGACTGTAGACAATTTGCCATCTTATCTTTCTCATGGTGAGTACCGATTGATGATCGGAATAGGCATCTAGTAGTTTCATGGAACTTGCTCTTGTGGACCTGAAATTGAGCCAGATGGCCTTTTTACCAACAACACCAACATGCAGGCCATGATTCTCCTCGTGGCACTACCTGAAAGTTGGGGTGCTTTGATGAGCGTTTTTTTGGAAGGAAGAGGATTTGACAAATGAGGCAATGTCCAAGTACGTGCACAACGTGGCCATGCGTCGCAGCGGTAGTGAGGCTAATGTATCATTCACTCAGATATGGCATAGGTTGATGCCTATGCCGCATGGATATCATTCATTCAGATGTGTGCCGACCATTCCGTACTCCCTCAAACGGTTGCAGCAAATACTTCCTGACTTTCATTCATGATCACAGTTGCAAAATGTGGATCTACTTTCTCAACACAAAGGGAGAGGTTATGGAGAAGCTGCAGACAAGCAAGAAGGTCAAGGCACGGACAACGTAGTGAGTACAAGGCATGCAAAGGCTAGTTTAGTCGACACCGCATCAAGGACCACACCACCACGCCTTACACTCGCCAGAGAAATGACGATGCTAAGCGGATGAACCAGACTATTATGAGCATGATATAAAGCATGCTCTTTTGACGCCAAACTCCCACCTCGGTTCAGGGCTGGAATTGTAAGAACTGCTTACTACCTTGTAAATCTCACTCCAACAGCCGCGCTTGGAAGGTGTGGTGAGAAGTAGTAAGGGAAGCAGCTTAGGATGCTACTGGAAGCTTGGTCAAGGAAGAAGCCAGACGCCTCACATTTTAGGATCTTTGGCTGTACTGCCTGGGCATAGGTCCAAGCACAAAATGCAAGTGGCAAGCTTCATGCACGTGGTCATAAGTATGTCAAGGTCGGATACCACACTACACACAACGCATAAATGCTAGGGGACCAGGCGGGTAGAAAGCTTATCAGGAGTCGAGATGTGAAATTTCAATAAACGATGCTTCGCAAAGGAGAATTACTGGACCTTGTCCATGCTCCAAAGATAGGAGAATGGGTTGTGTTGCTCGAGTGGGATGATCAGGAACCTGAAAACTGGTAGATGGTGCCATTGAAGGACGCTACTATAGGGAGAGTTCTTAGAACTTGAGGAGATAGGGAACCTTGGAGCAGCAAATACATGGGACTGAAAGGACATCACTTGTGCTCAAGAATGATTGTTGAATCACACAAAATGATGGAGTACTTATAGAGGTAGAGCTTGGACAATTCATCCCTCTCACAAGCCATACCACATCGCCATGGAGACTGTTGGAAAATCAGGATCTTCATCATCACAAGACCGATTCCTGATCGGGTGGGACCGATGGACAGATCTCCTCGTCAACCATCCACCGTCCAAATTTCAGCCCATTTGGGTGGCTCGATTTGGAGATATGAGCAAAAGGAGAAAAGTGACATAGTTTATGTCACTCTCTCACAAGTGTCCTACTTTATGCTCGGCATGGGCACTTGGAATACAAAAGGCAAGAGGGCTGGGGGAGAGGTCGCCACACTCTCCCCCACCCCTCTGCCTATCCTACCGGACTCTACTCTACTGGACTTTGCTCTGCCGATGGCGTGGTCAGTCACCGTCGTCCGGGAGTCTAACCCGGTACGAGGGCCTGCCGCAGCCTCCTATTGCTTTGATAGGATACCGTGGACGGCCACCTCAAGTTCTGGCATAATTTGCGGAACTACAGGTCATGGTCTCGGTGAGGACCAAGTGCTAGGACGAGAGTGCGAGCGTGAGCTCCTCTCGATACGAAGGGTGCTGACGTGGCTTCTGGTGGATCAGTGGAAACACAGACCGAAGATCGGAACAGATGGACGGGCTGCAACAGAAGCATTGGATCGAGAAAACAGAGCTACAGGATCTTTATAAAGAAGAGATCGATGGATGCGAGAGCATCGCGTAGACAATGGAGCAATCGCAGCCGTCGCGGGATCGAGAGTGCGAGCACGAGCTCCTCTTCACCCGACGAGCGAGAAGATCGACGGAAGAAGAGGACCTGCCGCAGATCCGGACGATCTCGTCCGTGGATCGCACCGAGGGCGCTGGGCATCCGCCAACCTCNTTGTAGATTGCTTCGTCTGTACTGCACCATTTTTCAAGTATAGCATATCGTTGGAAAGCCCAAGAGACGAGCCGTGTATCTCTGACTTCAGTGTAACCTCTTGAATCGTCAGTGTGTAACAGAAAGAGATTATTTGCAACGTACAGTTGCAGTGTGTACAACACCGTGGATTCCAGTCACAATTGTTTGATCTGTTGTATCTCCTGAGACACCTATGATCTTGGAGAAGCGCTAATTTTCACATTTGGTATCAGAGCAGGAGGTTCCTTTACCAGGAGCAGTCATCACCATGGCGTTACTCACAGGAAGCAGCCATCATGATCATTTCAAGATACCAATCTTCAATGGCGAGGACTACCAATCTTTTGCATTCAACATGAAAATGGTATTCATGAACAAGGGACTATGGGGAGTGGTCACCGACCCACCTACAGACGTCGTGGACGTTAACGCCTCCATCGAAGAGAAGAACAATCACAAAAGGCGATGTGATCAAGCGTTTGCAATCCTGGCTATGCAACTGGAAGAGCGGCTAAAGTTTCTCATTCGAGACAACAATGCGGACCTCTGTCCGAGAACTGCATGGAGAGCCCTGAAGCGACGATATCACAAGATCAGTGACGATGAGCTGGGTCATCTACTCAAAGAATTTCATACTCAAAAAATGGAGGAACACACTCGGCTTGAGGATCATATCAGTCATTTGAAGGATCTTTCCAGTCGCATCACAGCTTTGGGTGAAGTCATTTCTGAAAGAGTGCTTGTTCAGACCTTGTTTCAGAGCCTTCCTACACGTTTTCAACACACAGTGAAGCGTCTCCAAACCTTCAACAACGACCGACAGGAAGATGATGAAAAGATTGCACTCATTGGATCTGCTGTTAAGAACGCTCTAGACGCCATTGGAAACGCTGTCCCAGAAGCAGCAGCAGCCGTACAAGCAGCAGCAGGACCAGCAGCGGCCGCAGCAGCAGCAGCAGCCAAGCCACATGTGCTGACCATTGAGAAGGCAACACAGGCTCTTATGCTGGACGAGGATGCCTACATCAAAGAAAACGGAGGTGAAGTCGGACTTTATGCAAAGTATCAAGGACGACCAGACCGACGAACGAAGAAATACGAGACCTATGGGAATGCTCGCCCCAGCACCAACCAAGGCACTCAAGCCACCTATCAACCTCGACCTGGATATTCTCAACAAGCTCCCAGGCCCTATGTTCATCAAGGGGATCGTATCTGTTGGTGATGCAACAAAAAGGGGCATATCCAACTTGACTGCCCAACTCGCCCAGAGCAACGACCACGATTCAATGCGACAACGCGCAACACTCCGAACGCTCTTCTAACTGATGAGACACCATCAGCCTTTCTCTCACCTTTCTCAACACTGTTGGCTGACTTTTCCCATCTCATCTCAGGCTTTACAGGTCACAATTCCTCAGACGTGCAGCAAAACTCGGACAGTGACTCTATTCCTCAGCTAAATTTCTTCACAGCCGACGCCAACGACTTCGAACAACAACCTTCAGACTCAAGCGGAGCAAATACTGATTTCTCAATCAGTCATGAAAAACCTTTCCTCGAAGAACTGGCAATGTGCTCTGTCGACTGTGCTTATCTACTCGCTGCGGGAGTCCTTGCCTGGATCATTGACTCAAGATGCACCAAGCACATGACCTGTCGCAAGGAATGGTTCACCACCTACACCCAATATGCACAACCTCGCGGAGTTCGTGTGGGTGATGGAAGACTTATACCAGCCTACGGTGAAGGTACAGTACGAGTACTTATTACCCTTCAAGGGCAGCAGGTGACACACACTTTCAGCCAAGTCTTATTCGTCCCTGAACTTGCGGCCAATCTCCTATCCGTCGGACGTATCAACGACAACGGCTTCAAAGTGGTTTTTGATTTGGACAAGAACTGTAAGATTCTGGACAACAAAGGAAATCTAGCAGCCGTTGCTACTCGCACCGGTCACCTGACAATTCTCGATTCAGAAGAGGTACCATCAGCTATGCTGACAAATGAACTAGAAGTCGCATTCATGGCAACTATCTCTTCAGACTGCCGCCATTCCACCTCGGCTACTTCTACAGCTGACTTATGGCATCGCCGGCTCGCCCATGTCAACTATGCCACTCTGCAGAACATGGCACAACAACAATGGGTTCATGATCTCCCATCCGGACTCACGAAGCCATCTGACACCAAACCATGCAGCGGCTGTCTGACAGGCAAACAACATCAAAAACCATTCAAGGCTCACCCAACTACATCAACAACAAAAAAACTGGAACTGCTTCACATGGACCTCTGCTACATCAAAGAAGGTTCCCTGTCAAACAAGCATTACTTCCTGGTCATCATCGATGACTACAGCCATTTCGTTTGGGTCAAGTTTCTCCGCTACAAAAATGAAGCCGCCGATATCATCAAGACCTGGATGCGACAGATTGAAAATGAGACCAACCTCACTGTGAAGAAAATCAGAACCGACAACGGTGGTGAGTTCATTTGTCAATCACTCAACTCTTTCTTCCAGCAGAAAGGTATCCAACACCAACGCACTGTTCCCTACACACCTCAACAAAACGGAAAAGCGGAGCGCATGAATCAGACCCTTCTGGAACGCGCTCGAACAATGCTACACACAGCTGCACTCCCATCCGTCTTTTGGGGGGAGGCTCTCTCCACTGCAGCCTACATCACCAACCGCCTGCCCACAGTCAAACTTCCCAATGCCACTCATACTCCGTATGAAGCATGGACCGGTGCGAAACCTCATCTGCAACACATTCGCATCTTCGGCTGCACCGCTCACGTCTGGCTGCGCCCAGAACTGCGCTCCAAACTGGAGCCGCGGTCTAAGGCCTACATCCTTCTTGGATATGAGGACAATCACGACATCTACAGAGTTTGGGAACCTGCTACGCAAACCGTAGCCCGTGCACGACAACCCATCTTTGATGAAACCACATTTCTCAACACAAGGATTCTTCCTACTTCACCCATCGTCACCATACCTATGGATACAGCTCCCGAGCCCATTCAAAAGTTCAACGTTGACCCTGTCATCGACGAACATGCTGATGTGCTCCCTCCAGTGCATCCTCATGAACACACCACTGGAGAATCCCTTTCCTCATCAGCACTGGATGCTCCACCATTGTCTGCAGCTATCCCTGGTCTTCGTCGCTCCACCCGAAACCGCACAACTCCAACGTACTTTCAACACGCCANCGTCAAGCCAGCCAGGAAGAATTTGATCAACTTCAAAAACAAGGCACATGGGATCTTGTCCCACAGCCGCCGGATCAACCCATCGTCACATGCAAGTGGGTGTTTCGGAGAAAACTCAACAGTGCTGGCGAACCTGACAGGTACAAAGCTCGCCTCGTGGCTCGCGGTTACAGTCAGGTTCTCGGCGTCAACTACAGTGACACCTTCGCTCCAGTGGCTAAATATTCATCCATCCGTGTCATCCTATCTCTTGCTGCTGCTAACGGTTGGATCCTGCATCAGATGGATGTCAAATGCGCCTTCCTCAATGGGGACCTAAATGAGACCATCTACATGACGCAACCCGAGGGCTTCGTGGACCCTGACAAGGCTCATCTTGTCTGTCGTCTCAAACGCTCTCTTTATAGACTCAAGCAGGCTCCACGTCAATGGAATCTCAAGATTCATGAGTTCTTCCTTGGACAAAACCTGACTCGTCTTCATTCTGACCACTCCATTTACAATCGCTCCGGCGCCGACACCATTGGCATCATTCTCTATGTCGATGACCTCATCCTGTTTGGTCCCACGCTGGACACTATCTCCGCCTTCAAAACTCAGCTGTCTCAGCGTTTTGAAATGAGTGACATGGGTCTTTGACATATTACCTCGGCATTCAAGTGCATCAACAACGGAACAGCCACATCGTTCTCAATCAAGCCACATATGCACAACGTGTTGCTGATAAGTTCCAACTCGGTAACGCCAACCCTATGGCTACACCCTTGGCACTCCAACATGGCCTCACCAAAGTTCCCGCTCCGGCGGATCTTCTCGCTCCCGCCGACGCCAAAATCTTTCCCAGCATGGTGGGCTCCCTGATGTATGCCTCAATTGCCACCCGTCCTGATCTCTCCTATGCCGTCGGCATCCTCAGCCAAGGCTGCCAGAACACCACTGCCGCTCACATCATTACAGCCAAACGCAGCGTTTGCTACTTGCGCTCCACCGCTGACCTCGGCATTCGGTACTCTTCCAGCGGTGACAACATTCTTCACGGCTTCTGTGATGCGGACCTCTCCGGTGATCACGCCACCAGTCGTTCAACGTCTGGCTACGTCTTCCTTCTCAATGGAGGCCCCGTCAGTTGGCGCTCCAAGAAGCAATCCGTGGTGGCTCTTTCTTCCACTGAAGCTGAATACATTGCCGAGAGGGAAGCCACTCGTGAAGCTGTCTGGCTTCGCATGCTTCTTTCCGAACTTGGTTTCGATCAACTTGCACCTACCACTATCAACTGCGACAACGAGGGCGCCATTGCCCTCTCCGAGGATCCCGTTCTCCATGATCGCACCAAACACGTTCGCCGGGAGTATCACTACGTCCGTGACGCGGTTGCCGACGGTGAGGTTCGCATGCTCTACATTCCTACCGAGCAGCAGTCGGCTGACATCTTCACCAAGCCGCTTTCTGCTGACCGCCATGCTGCCCTCTGCGCTCGTCTCGGCTTGCTCTCTCCCTCTGCTCTTGTCTCCTCTGGGTCCTCTTCTTCCATCCCCCCCGTATGAGGCGTCGGGATGGACGAAGATGACCGCCGGCAAAGCCGCTCTCCCCTCCCGTTTCCGTGCCCCCCACATGAGGCGTTGGCACGGACGCGGGTTGCGGTTGGCCGCCCCGCCCCTCTCTCTCTCTCGATCTGTCATCTCTTGCGCTCTCCGCATGTCCTTCCCCCACATGAGGCGTTGGACCCGGTGGCCGTGCGTGGTGCCTGCGCCTCTCTCCGCTCCTTCGTCATCGCTTCTGCCCCTCTGTCTCGCGGCTCGCTCCTCGCATCCCGACAAACTGTCGAGTGCGGCTTGCTCTTCGCTACCCGCCACACTCCGGCTGCCCTGGGGGCCACACGTTCTGCTTTCGCATTTTTGTTTCAGTCTTTATCTCACCGCTCCCATCATGCGGTCAAGAAACCGATGGTGGGCTGCCCATGTCGGTCCACCACGGGTCCCGGCCATGTGTGGAGTTTCGATCCCACGTGTGTCCGGGCAGGCGGCTCCCTGATGGTACCCCGTCCACATGCCGTACGGCTCTGCCCAGGCATTGGCCCTGCTGGGTCTCCTCAGGGTCCAGCGGGTGCCTCCTGTTCTGCCATTTTGTTCGGCATCGGCTTGGGCCGCCCGGGGGGGGGGAAGTTTCTACCGTCGCTGGACATTTTCTGGACGTGCGTGCCCCTGCCTCGCCTTCTCTTCTACACTGCCTGTTTTTTGGCTTGAATACCACCCTTTTCGGGCTTGGCATTCAAGGGGGGGAATGTTGGAAAATCAGGATCTTCATCATCACAAGACCGATTCCTGATCGGGTGGGACCGATGGACAGATCTCCTCGTCAACCATCCACCGTCCAAATTTCAGCCCATTTGGGTGGCTCGATTTGGAGATATGAGCAAAAGGAGAAAAGTGACATAGTTTATGTCACTCTCTCACAAGTGTCCTACTTTATGCTCGGCATGGGCACTTGGAATACAAAAGGCAAGAGGGCTGGGGGAGAGGTCGCCACTCTCTCCCCCACCCCTCTGCCTATCCTACCGGACTCTACTCTACTGGACTTTGCTCTGCCGATGGCGGGGTCAGTCACCGTCGTCCGGGAGTCTAACCCGGTACGAGGGCTTGCCGCAGCCTCCTATTGCTTTGATAGGATACCGTGGACGGCCACCTCAAGTTCTGGCGTAATTTGCGGAACTACAGGTCATGGTCTCGGTGAGGACCAAGTGCTAGGACGAGAGTGCGAGCGTGAGCTCCTCTCGATACGAAGGGTGCTGACGTGGCTTCTGGTGGATCGGTGGAAACACAGACCGAAGATCAGAACAGATGGACGGGCTGCAACAGAAGCATTGGATCAAGAAAACAGAGCTACAGGATCTTTATAAAGAAGAGATCGATGGATGCGAGAGCATCGCGTAGACAATGGAGCAATCGCAGCCGTCGCGGGATCGAGAGTGCGAGCACGAGCTCCTCTTCACCCGACGAGCGAGAAGATCGACGGAAGAAGAGGACCTGCCGCAGATCCGGACGATCTCGTCCGTGGATCGCACCGAGGGCGCTGGGCATCCGCCAACCTCGGTCGCTCGGTGACTGGGGACACCGACCGGCGTCCGGGACGCTCAAGGAAGACACAAGCGGACCGGACAGACCAAGCTCGTGCATTCTGCTTGCTCTTTGTATTTCCTAGTCACTAGACTANGATCGATGGATGGGAGAGCATCGCGTAGACAATGGAGCGATCGCAGCCGTCGCGGGATCGAGAGTGCGAGCACGAGCTCCTCTTCACCCGACGAGCGAGAAGATCGACGGAAGAAGAGGACCTGCCGCAGATCCGGACGATCTCGTCCGTGGATCGCACCGAGGGCGCTGGGCATCCGCCAACCTCGGTCGCTCGGTGACTGGGGACACCGACCGGCGTCCGGGACGCTCAAGGAAGACACAAGCGGACCGGACAGACCAAGCTCGTGCATTCTGCTCGCTCTTTGTATTTCCTAGTCACTAAACTAAGTACAAATAGGTAGTAGTTTCATTTGTAGATCGCTTTGTCTGTACTGCACCATTTTTCAAGTATAGCATATCGTTGGAAAGCCCAAGAGACGAGCCGTGTATCTCTGACTTCAGTGTAACCTCTTGAATCGTCAGTGTGTAACTGAAAGAGATTATTTGCAACGTACAGTTGCAGTGTGTACAACACCGTGGATTCCAGTCACAATTGTTTGATCTGTTGTATCTCCTGAGACACCTATGATCTTGGAGAAGCACTAATTTTCACAGAGACTAAGGCACACACACTAGAGTCCATAATCTCACACAATAGAGGAAATCAACGTAGCCATCAGGCTAACCTCTCATACACGACCTAGAGAACTAGAAAATGCTCTCATGGCACACTCATAGTGATCACATAACCCTCAATCCCATAAATAATTGCCATGTGTCCATGACTAGCACACAAGAATCTCACCTCACATGAAATGGAGGGAGAGATACCTTTTTTCCTAGTCAGCACACTCTGACAAGCCAACCCATGAATCTATGACCTTTTTGGATATTGCTTCCATCAGGTCTTGACCCTAGACCTCTTGCTTTTTTCTTTTCTCAGGCTAAGGCATGGAGCCATTACCCATGGTCACCAAGATACTACCGGTCGATGAACCCGGAAACTTCAAAAACTCATATCTCCCAGTCTGACCGTTGGATTGGCCTGAAACTTAGATCGTTGATGTTTTGCCACATCTTTTCAATGGTAAAGTTGGATTGAGAAACAAGTGGGTATCTGGTAGTTTCCGCGAACTCGCTCCTATGGACTTGAAATTGAACCGGATGGCCTCTTTTCCAACAGTCTCCCACTTTGCCGCAGTGAGAGTGGGCTAAGTCCTCATGCCTTCATGCAGAACTGTTGCTTCTTACAAATAACTGGCTTGATGTACAAATCAGCGACCTGGTTGCTTGTTGGAGTAAACTCTAGCCTGATAGTGCCCTTTTGCACCATGTTCCTAATGAAGTGATATGCGATGTCAATATGCTTAGTACGTACATGGTGCTCATGATTCTTGGCGAGTGCAATTGTGCTCTGGTTGTTGACATGCACAGGAACTAGAACTGCTGCACTCCCACTCATCTCCGCCATGAGACGTTGAAGCGTAATTCCTGATAGAGACGTACTCAGCTTCCTTGCTTGAGGTGGCCACGACCACCTACCGCTTGCTGCACAAGCTGATGGGCCCACCATTCATGAGCAACACATATCCAGAGATGGACTTATGGTCCTCAAGGTTTGAAGCCCAATCTACGTCTGTAGAGCCGATGATGTTGTTGTCGTTTCTGTTATAGGTAATGCCAATTTTGATAATTCCAACAAGGTAGCGGAAGATCCGCTTCATTGCCTTCTGGCGCTCAGGTCTGGGATTTGCCAGGTACAAGCTCAGAGCGCTCACAGCGTGTGCGAGGTCTGGCCTGGTTGCCACCATCAAGTACATGAGACTGCCGACGACGCTCTGGTTTTTCTGCTGCTCAGCTGCATCCGCTTCTCCATTAAAGCTGACGAGGTGCTGTCACGTCTCTAGTGGCGTGCCAATGGGTTTGGCCTCTGCCATGCCCAACTGCTGGAAAACATCCTTGATGTAGCAAAAATGAGCGTGATTTGCATTTACCTATGATCTGGATACCGAGGAAATATGATGCCTCCCTGATATAAGACATCTGGAATCCCTCGTGGATGGCCTCCTAGAACTCCTACAATGCAAATATACTGTTAGAAAGGAGGAACATGTCATCCACATAGACGATGATGATGAGCAACTCATGACCATAGAAAGGAGCGTGCGCACGAAGGCAAACTTTACAACAGGAGCAAAGGTTTTTGTGTAGTCGGTGTCTTCCTTTTGTGAGTAGCCCTTGGCGACCAGCCTCGCCTTATACATTTCAAGGTTGCTATGTGCGCCCCTCTTCTTCTTGAATACACACTTGTACTTGATTACCTTGCGGTCTGGTGGACGCTCAGTCAACTTCCACGTACTATTCTCAAGCTGCGACTGTATCTCCTGGTGCACAGATTGCGCCCAGTCTACTGTTTCAGAATCTTTCACAACTGCAACGTTCATCTGGTCTGGTTTTTGGAGCATCTAGAAATGCCCCTACTTACCTGGCTTGTAGCGCACTCTGAGAGGGTACCTTCGACCTGGTGCTGGAGCGTCAGCAAGCGGTTGGTGTAGTGCTGCTGGCACAACTGCTCTTGCTGATGGTGGTGCGTCTTCTTCCTCTGCTTCTCCTAATGAGGTCGATGTATCTGCTATATCAGACATGGGAGAGTATAGTGGTTCTCCCACTCTCACAAAATAGGAAAGTTCAGAAAAGACGAGGTCAGGAAGAAGGTTTACACCCACTGCTACATGACCTGCTGGTTCTGTTGTCTCTTTGCAGATGATATTGGTGCCGATGACTTTACTTTCGTTGAAAATGACATCCCTGGAGATGGTGACGTGGCCAGTATCCCTCTCGTACAGATGATATGCCTTGCTTGCCATGGAAGAAATGGGATGCGAAAGAAATGGAACGCGAAGAGCACACAGATGCTGATCGGTTCTGACGTGGCAAGCAAGGCATGTGGTCTCTACGAGAGAGATATTGGCCACGTCATCATCACCAGGGATGCCATTTTCAACAAAAGTAACGTCATTGGCACCAACATCATCTGCGAAGAGGCAGTAGAACCAGCAGCTGATGAAGCAGTAGGAGCAGACATTCTCCCTCATCCCGCCTCTCCTCAATCTGTTGGAACTTGAGGAGAGAGGGAGCCTTGGAGCAGCGAGCATGTGTGATTGGAAGGGCATCACTTGTGCTGAAGAATGGTTGTTCAATCACTCAAAATGATGGAGTACATATAGAGCTAGAGCTTGGGCAAGTCAGCCCTCTCACAAGCCACACCACTTAGCCATGGAGGCTAAGGCTCACACACTAGAGTCCATAATCTCACACAAGGGAGGAAATCAGCCTAGCAATCAGGCTGACCACTCACACACGACCTAGAGAGCTAGAGAATGCTCTCATGGCACACTCCTAGTGGTCACATAACCCACAAACCCATGGAGAATCGCCATGTGTCCATGGCTAGCACACAAGGATCTCACCTCACCTAAAAAGTAAGGAGAGGTACCTTTATCCTAGTCAGCACACTTTGACAAGGCAATCCTAAGACCAAGGACCTTTTTGGATATTTCTCCCATCAGGTCTTGATCCTGGACCTCTTGCCTTTTTCTTTTCTCAGGCTAAGGCATGGAGCCATCACGCATGCCCACCCAGACATCGACGGTCCATGACCCCCGAAACTTCGAAAATTCATATCTCCCAATCCGACTGTTGGATCGGTCTCAAACTTGGGCCGTAGACATTTTGCCACCTGATCTTTCTAATGATGAAGTCGGATCGGCGATCGGAGCAGGCATCTGGTACTTTCCTGGAACTTGCTCCTGTGGACTTGAAAGTGAGCCAGATGGCTCCTTTCCCAATAATCTCCCACTTTGCCGCAGTCAGAGTGGGCTGAGTCCACATGCCTTCATGCAGAACTGCTGCTTCTCACGGGTCACTGGCTTGGTGCAGAAATCAGCGACCTGCTTGCTGGTTGGAGTAAACTCCAACTTGATAGCACCCTCCTGCACCATGTGCCTGGTGAAATGATATGCGATATCAATGTGCTTGGTCCGTGCATGGTGCTCAGG
Source organism: Penium margaritaceum (assembly GCA_023375785.1). Lineage (NCBI taxonomy): Eukaryota > Viridiplantae > Streptophyta > Zygnematophyceae > Desmidiales > Peniaceae > Penium > Penium margaritaceum. Next base: position 108,861 of record SZWC01005667.1, on the reverse strand, counting down.
ATTCTTGGCGAGTGCGATTGCGCTCTGGTTGTCGACGCGCACAGGAACTGGAATTGCTGCACTCCCACTCATCTCTGCCATGAGACGTTGGAGCCAAACTGCTTCCTTGGCTCCAAAACTGAGAGATACGTACTCAGCTTCTGTACTCGAGGTGGCTACGACCACCTGCCGCTTGCTGCACCAACTGATGGCCCCACCATTCATGAGGAACACATGTCCAGAGATGGACTTGCGGTCCTCAGGGTTTGAAGCCCAATCTGCGTCTGTGTAGCCGATGATGCTGTTGTNTCACTGCCTTCTGGTGCTCCGGTCCGGGATTAGCCATGTGCTGGCTCACAGCGCTCACAGCCTGTGCGAGGTCCGGCCTGGTTGCCACCATCAGGTACATGAGACTACCGACGGCGCTCTGGTACTTCTGCCGCTCAGCTGCATTTGCTTCTCCATTGAAGCTCACGAGGTACTGCCGCGTTTCCAGCGGCGTGCCGATGGGTTTTGCCTCTGCCATGCCGAACCGCTGCAAAACATCCTTGATGTAGCGGCTCTGCTGCAGCGAGAGAGATTGTGACTTGCGGTCACGCGTGATCTGGATACCGAGGAAGTATGATGCTTCCCCGAGATCAGACATCTGGAAGCGCTCCTGCATGGCTTCCTTGAACTCCTGCAGTGCAGACATGCTGTTGGAAAGGAGGAGCATGTCATCCACATAGACAATGATGATGAGGATCTCATGCTCATACTGCCAGCGATACACGCTGTAGTCACACTCGCTGCGCTCAAACCCCATGCACTGCAACGCCGCATCCAACTTCTGGTTCCAAGCACGCGACGCTTGCTTGAGGCCGTACAGCGACTTCTGCAGCTTGCAGACCAGGTGCTCCTGGCCATCCATGACGAACCCCTCCGGCTGCTCCATGTAGATCTCTTCCTCCAAGTCACCATTCAAGAATGCCGTCTTGACATCCATGTGGTGAACCTCGAAGTCCTCAGCTGCTGCATAAGAGAGGAGCGTGCGCACAGAGGCAAACTTTGCAACAGGGGCAAAAGTTTCTGTGTAGTCGATGCCCTCCTGCTGCGAGTAGCCCTTGGCGACCAGCCTCGCCTTGTA
>SZWC01005667.1:77766-105838 GCA_023375785.1 Penium margaritaceum | reverse complement strand
CTTCACACATGATGTTGGTGCCGATGACGTTGCTCTCGTTGAAGACGACATCCCTGGAGATGATGACGTGGCCTGTATCCCCCTCGTAAAGGCGATACGCCTTGCTTGCCACGTCGTAGCCAATCATCAGCATCTCTGCACTCTTCGCATCCCACTTTTGCCGCTTCTCTTTTGGCACGTGCATGTGCGCCAAGCTGCCAAACGCGCGAAGATGACCCACGCTCGGCTTCTTGCCAAACCACGCCTCGTACGGCGTCATCTGCTCCAGGGCCTTGGTTGGACTCCGGTTCTTGATGTAGACCGTAGTGCTCACGGCTTCAGCCCAGAAGTCGTAGGTCAGCCGGGCCGCGTGCAGCATGGAGCGCGCCGTCTCCACAATGGTACGATTGGCGCGTTCTGCTACACCGTTCTGCTGCGGCGAGTATGGCGCGGTATGCTGCGCCTTGATGCCAGCTGCTGCGAGGTAGTCTTGGAATTCCTTGCTCAGGTACTTTCCACCGCGGTCGCTGCGCAACGCCTTGATCTTCTTGCCAGATTGGTTCTCCACCATGGCCTTGAACTCCTTGAACCTGTCAAAGCACTGGTCCTTGGAGGAAAGGAAGTAGACAGCAGTGTAATGGCTGAAATCATCAATGAAGGTGAGAAAATACCTAGAGCCTCCAAAGCTGTGGGTTTGCATCGGTCCGCACAAGTCCGTGTGGACCAGCTCCAACACCTCTTTTGCACGTTCCCCTGCTCCAGAGAACGCCTCGCGATGCTGCTTCCCCTCCAAACAGCCGATACATAACTGCTGCTCAAAGTTAGAGATGGTAGGCAGGTCACGCACCATCAGCTTTGTTTGAAGCTGCTGCAAGGCGCGCATGCCAATGTGCCCGTAGCGCGCATGCCAGATCTCGCCATCTGTCGCCTGCACCACTGCTGCAAGACTCTGTTCACGCGGGATCTTGGTCGCCCCCAGCAGGCGGTACATGTCGCCCTCTTTCACCGACTTGGACAACTCCTCTCCTGTTTCCTTGTTGAGGATGTAGCCATAGTCATCATCGAAGACAACGCGCAAACCTGTGTTGGTGAGAGAGGACACTGAGAGAAGATTGAACGCAGCATTAGGCACATACAGCACGCCATGGAAAACTCCCACTTCAATGCCACGCGGGGTCTCCAACCACATCTCCACAATCCCAATCCCCTCAGCATACACCACCCGATCATCAACCAAAGCAATTGGACGGGGAGGAATGGAGAGCAGCTGCGTGAACCACTTCTTATGGTGCGTCAGACTCTTGGTACACCCCGAGTCCTTGTACCACGCCAGATCCGCCTTTTCCTTCTGCGACATGTCAGACTTCGCCATGAAGAGGCGGTCGCGCACCTCCTTGGCGACGTTCATATTGCCAAAATGGCGCACGCTAGTCTAGTTCTGCTGCTGCTGCTGTTGCTGCTGCTGCCGTTGTTGTGACTGCTGCTGCTGTTGCTATGGAGATTGCTGCTTTTGCTGCTGCTGCTGCTGCTCCTTCTGGTCCCTCTTAAACTTGAAGCACTCTTTCTTGTAGTGCCCCTCTTTCTGGCAATAGTGGCACTTGCCCTTTTCCTTGCCTCTCTGCTGCCCAGACTGCTGCTGCTGCTGGTTGCGTGTCCCCATGGCCATGAAGGCTGCTTCACTGCTGCTGCTGCCGCCATTGCGCTTTGCTGCATTGCGACTCAGTTCCACCTGTACCAAATGCGTGCAGATGAAGTCGAGGTCGAGAGTCGGCTGGCACTCCAACGTCTCTCGTACCGTGTCGTAGCTGGTTGGGAGTCCCCTCAGCAAGAGGAGGATGAAGTGCGTCTCTTCCACAGGATTTCCAGCCGCTCTCAGCTGCTTCGCCAACTCCTTTGCCCTGTCCAGATACGCCTCCATCCCTTCACCACCCTGCATTTTCAGCGCCATCATCTTTTCCTCCAAAAGCATGAGGAATGCAGGATCCTTGCTCTCATACCTCTTGCACAACGTGTCCCACCCCTCCTTTGCAGTAGCCTTGTCACTCACGTACTGAAGATGCGGGTTGGAGATGGTGTTAACAAGCAACCTGTAGGCCTGCCTGTCCTTCTTCTTCCACTCCTCGTACGTCGCTGGTACAGCTGCAGAAGAACCCGCATCAGCTGCACCCTTTTGCGGCGTCTTCCNCCACCACCTGCGCTGCGGTGATGCCTTTTGCCTGTGGAACTGGAGCCGGCTCGTCGCCGCTCACCACCTCCCACAAGCCCCTCTCCTCCAAAAGGAGGCGGGTACGGATCTTCCAAAACGTGAAGTTGGCGCGTCCCTCCAGCCTCTCCAAAGGCTGGGCTGCTGTCACAACGCTAGCTGCTGCCATTTTGAGCCTTGGTGATGCTCAGCGCTGCCCTTGGATGGCGGCGCTACCACTGCTTCTGCTGTTGCTTCGGCCAGAAATCTGTCTGACAAAAAATGGACTGTAAGTACCAGAAAACTGGGATTTTTGAAAAACTGAGCCCATCACTCGAAAATTCAGCTCAAAACCTTTCAGATCGACCCATAAAACAGGGTCATCAACAGGGGATTTTTGAAGATATGCCCTCTTGAAAACAGGGTATGCTTCTGCTCCTACTCCAACTCAGACCAGCCAGATTGTAAACGGCGTTTCTCCCAAACGAATCGATGAAATGCAAATATTTTTGCACCAATGGAAAGCTTAGGAAAAATACTACAATTCGCATGTGCCACTTTTTAAATTTGACAAAGAAATGAGAGAGTTATGGTCATCACAAGGCGACAATCTTACTCATAGAGAAGAGTGTAGCCCTGGCCGATTTCGTTTTGAGCATAACTCTCAATCCGGCCGTTGGATCTTTGCGATCTTGGGCTCGTTAAAAAGCTTGTCTCTTGAACTTGAAGATCCAGTGGTCGATCATCAAATCTGGTGAAGTTTTCACCCCAACCCGTCACTCTCAAAGTGACGGCCTGTGCTGGCTGGAAGTGGCANGGTCACATAACCCACAAACCCATGGAGAATCGCCATGTGTCCATGGCTAGCACACAAGGATCTCACCTCACCTAACAAGTAAGGAGAGGTACCTTTATCCTAGTCAGCACACTCTGACAAGGCAATCCTAAGACCAAGGACCTTTTTGGATATTTCTCCCATCAGGTCTTGATCCTGGACCTCTTGCCTTTTTCTTTTCTCAGGCTAAGGCATGGAGCCATCACCCATGCCCACCCAGACATCGACAGTCCATGACCCCCGAAACTTCAAAAATTCATATCTCCCAATCCGACTGTTGGATCGGTCTCAAACTTGGGCCGTAGACATTTTGCACCCTGATCTTTCCAATGGTGAAGTCGGATTGGCGATCGGAGCAGGCCTTTGGTACTTTCCTGGAACTTGCTCTTGTGGACCTGAAACTGAGCCAGATGGCTCCTTTCCCAACACAATCTTCCTCTACTTTGAGTAGGAGAACCATGCTATTCTCCCATGTCTGATAGAGCATATATAGCGGCCTCATCGCAAGAACTAGACGAACCACATTAGAATGAGCCAATGTCCCACAAGGAGGCCATGGCTGTATCAGATGTAGCAGATTGGACGCAAGCTGTACAGCAAGAGATACAGTCGCAGCTCGACAACAGTACTTGGGAGCAAACTGAGCGTTTATTGAAAAATTGCCCCTCCGCATGCCCAAGTGCGGCACCGGGAGGCGCTGACGAGCCGCCAAAAAAAATAGAAACTCTGCTCCAGTGGATCTGGCGACAAGATATCTGCTCGGATCCTTAACTGGAGGACTGCCCTTGAAAGTTGATGAGTTGGTGAATCGGTGGACATTGTTTCGTTGGAATCGGACAAGTATCGAGGGAGATATGGGTTTCTAAAGTTGGGATATGCGCAACGGTTCTGGGAGCCGGCTGCAACTCGAAATCCGGTGGGTACTCGACCGGACCGAGTAACAAAAATACCAAATGGAGAAAATGCTCGGATAGGCCTGCCGAGGCGTCCGATGGATGATCCACCTGATCCGGCGGATCATCCACCGGATCCAGTAGTGTAGGTTGTTACGGAGGGACTTAGCCAAAATCTTGGCTCGACGTCCGAAACTCAGTAGTACGTTTCATTACTCGGGGACTTCGTCAAAATTCTGACTACAGGTCCGCGGACAGGTTTCGAACCTCGTCACACTGCATCACGAAACACGACCCAAAAGTGGGTAGGGTGCGTGGAAACAGTGTAGGGGACCCCCACACCATGTGCAATGGGACATGCGCCTTGGGAAAGGCGCTTCGCACGTGAATGAAGGCGCCACAGCGAGTGGCGGCATCAGGCTTCTATGGTGGGTGAGACCTACGCTTCGGCAAGCATAACTTGAGCTAAGCTTCGCCGAATCACGCGCGGTTTGGTGCGCTAGAAAGCTCATGACTAGCCGTATAAATATTGTGATCATGTCCATGTTCAAACATTAACGTAAAACAATGTTATTCCCTTCGCAAACTGACTGTCTCTAAATTCCTGCTCACATAGCGTGAGGCGACCAGAAAGCTCACGCTCAGTCTCAGATTCGCCCAAAAGAGTAGACGTAAACTACTAGAGGCAATCAGACAAATGTCAGGACCACACCACGCGGATCTCATTGTGACAAAGGGTTATGGGACCACTGGTCTGAACGCCTTCAACGTTCACGTCTTCCGCCGCGCACGAGAACGTCATCTTGGATGTCGCCATGAAGTTCTGAGAACTCGTCGAAGTAGCACCTGCGCACATGGCGTAGAAGGAGCCGCAGCCCATTCAGAAGTTTGCGGGCGACCCAGGTTTTGGGCTATGGACATGGCAGTTCGAACTGCACCTCTCGCATAACGAACTACAAATTGTCATGTTGGGAAAGGAGGTGCTCGCAGAGGCGACTGCTACGGACGCGGAGAAGCAGGCCTTCGAACAGAAGAACACGGAGGTGCTCATGCTCCTAGTGTCCGGGACAGCCGAGTCGCAGTGGGACTACTTCCAAGGCTCCATGCTGGCAGCCGAAGCTTGGCAAAAGCTCTGTGCCATCCACCAATCCAAGTCGCTTGCGAACAAAATCTTCGCGATGAAGCGGCTCCTCACGGTGAGAATCGAGGAGGGACATGATGTCATCTTCGCCATGCAGCAGATCGAGTCGCTCGCCTCGCAGTGCAATGATGTGGGATGGAAGAGCGACACGCAGCTACAGGCGATGGCCCTCCTCATGGCCCTACGTGACAGTTGGGGCGCACTCATCACCGTCCTTGGAGGATGGTCGAAGGACAAGCTCACTTATGGCGCGGTCGCAGAGTACATCCGCAACGAGGCGCTGTGTTGGAGCTGCGGGGAGTCCTCGTCTTCCTCATCGGCCCTCGTCACCAAAACTTGTAGTGTCGGAAGCTGGAGCCGAGGAAGTGGCGGAAAAGGCGGCGACAAGAAGGAAGCCAAGAAAGGTGCGTGCTGCAATTGCGGCAAGGAGGGCCATTTGGCCCGTGAGTGTCAAGAGGAGGCGAAGTCCGGCGGCAAAAATAGCAAGGGTAGGTCACTCCTCAACGGCAACAAGAATCACTTCCTCGAGAAGGCTAACAGGCGGTGCCTGGATTTCGGGGCAGAGGAGTACACCCAAGCCGAGAAGGTGGGGTTCGTTACCTACGAGAAGTCCTCCAAGTCAATGGTGGTCACGAACGACAAAGTCAAGCTGGCGGCCGGCGAAGGCGACGTGGAGGTGGAAGTCGTGGTAGGCGGTAACAAGGAGCTGTGCATAATCTGTGATGTGCAGCACCTCCCCGGCCTGGCTGACATTTTGAGTGTCAGTCTCTTGACGGACAAGGGGTATGAGGTGCTCTTTCGCAGGAAAGGCGCAGTGGTGCGCATTGACGGCGACGGCGAGGTCGTGCAGGAGGCGAAGCGCGAGGCCGGTCTCTACATTGTGGAGACCAAGGTCGTCCTCGCGGCATCCGACGCAACAGATTCACAGAAGCGCATCGTCAACATGGCCAAGGGAGGAAGCGCTGATCAGGAGCTCTGGCACCGACGGTTGGGACATTCGGCGCCCCAAACCGTTAAAGAGATGGCAAAACGCGACATGGTGCGCGGCCTCGTCATCGACTGTGCAGACACGGCAGCATATGTAGTAGCGCACAAAAAGTGCAAGCCTTGCATTTTGGGCAAGGTGCGGCGCATGCCGTTCAACGAGAACGCGGCTCGCACAAAGGACCTGCTGGACGTCGTGCAGAGCGATTGTGTGGACCGTTCAAAATGTCGTCAAACGGTGGCTTCAGATACTTTGTCACCTTCATTGACGATTGCAGCAGGAAGCATTACATGTACTTCATGAAGCAGAAAGGTGAGGTCTTGGACCGGCTGAAGGAGTACGTCGCAACAGTGGAGAGGCAGAGTGGACGGAAGGTCAGAGCGCTACGCAGCGACAATGGCGGAGAGTACGTGGGCTGCAGTGGGTGGATGAAGCAGCAGTGCATCAAATGGGAACCCACTACGCCGTACTCGCCACAGTCCAACGAAGTGGTGGAGCGGGCGAACCAGACGCTAGTCAACATGGTGTAGACCATGCTTGTGGATGCGGGGTTGCCGCGAGGGTTCTGGGCGGAGGCTGTGCGTACAGCGAGCTACACCATCAACCTCACCCCAACAGTAGTGCTGAAGGGTAAGGGCAGCTGGAAGACGCCGTAAGAGGTTTGGAGCGGGCGCAAGCCAAATGTGGCACACTTGAAGGTATTCGCGTGCAAGGCGCACGCGATGGTGCAGGCATCGCAATGACGCGACAGCAAACTAGAACCGCGGGTGAAGCCGTGCTTGTTCTTCGACTACAAGAGAGCATAAAAGGCGTATCAGCTCTGGGACCCACGCAAGCAAGAGATCATCCACTGTCGTGACGTGGAGTTCGACAAGCAGCAGAGCTTCAGCAGCAGGAGTAACGACATGAGCGGCGGGAAGACTCCAAAACAGAGGGAGTAGTTCCAGCTCCTTGACTACAAGGAGGAGCCAGTGGACGGAGAGGTCAATGATGCGGCGTTGGAGCGCGGCGGTGCAACAGGTGCAACAGCCGACGCGGAGGATTCCGACAACGATGCAGCAGGGCTGGAGATCCGGCGGAATGAGCCATCGAAGGAGGCACCGCGGGTGCCGAAGCGTGCATCTCGACGGAGTTCGCGTTGGGCGTTAGAGAAAAATCCTCCGGACGGGCCGCCCGCCCGGTTGACAGTTCACCGGAGCGGGAAGAATCCTCGGGAAGCCGTCCGCTCGATGATTAACCGGAGCGGGCTGAGTCGGAAGGAATCGTAGCAGAGTGACGAGACGCCACCAAGACTGCCGCGCCGTAGCGGGAGGGAGTGGAGAGCGGGGAAGCGTTTCAACGCAGGCACCGGTCGACGGATCGGCATGACCCGGTGCATGCTGGCTGCATCAATAGAGCCGACGACCGTGCAAGAGGTGCTTGCACAGCCCGAGGGAAAGCAGTGGGACGCCGCCATCAAGTTGGAGTTGGCGTCCATTGCTGAAAACGACACGTGGCAGCTGGTTGACAGGTCAAAAGACGCCAAGGTCATCGGCGCAAAGTAGGTCTTCAAGACCAAGTTCACAAAGGAAGGTGTGGTTGACAAGTACAAGGCGTAGCTCGTGGCAAAGGGGTACGCAAAGCGCAAGGGGGAGCACTACAATGAGACGTTTGTCCCCGTCGCCAAGTTCACAAGCATCCGGGCGATCCTTGCGGTGGCAGTCGCGAAGGACATGGAGCTCCACCAAACGGACGTGAAGACGACCTTCCTCAACGGCATCATTAACAAAGAAATCTACATGGAGGTACCCGAGGGGGTGGAGGCGTCAGAGGGCAAGGTGAACAAGCTGCGGAAGTCCTTGTACGGGCTAAAATAATTGCCCTGATGCTGGGACCAACAGATGGTCAGCTTCATGGCACAACTCGGCTTCAAGCGCTGTGAGGCGGATCACAGTGTATACGTGCGGCGCAGCAAGAAGCTCCATCAGATTGTTGCACTCTACGTGGACAATCTGATCTTGTGCTCCTCAGACCTGCCGAGCCTACAACAGGTGAAAGAGTAGCTAAGCAGCAGGTTCCAAATGTCGGACATGGGGGAGCTAGAGTTCTACCTCGGGATGAGCATTCCGCGGAACCGGAGGGCGCGCACGCTTGAGCTAGGGCAGGCCAAATACGTGGCCAAGGTGCTGAAGCCGTACGGTATGGTCGATTGCAAACCAGTGTACAGTCCTGTCTCCACGACCTATGAACTGAGTGCGGCAATTGCGCCGCAAACAAAAGAAGAGCGGGAGGATATGGGAAGGGTGCCTTACCAATCGGCGGTAGGCAGCCTCATGTACGCCATGGTGGCGACTCGACCGGACCTAACCTACGCGGTAGGCCAAGTGAGCAGGAACGTGGCCATTCCAGGACCACTACACTGGCAGGCGGTCAAGCGCATCCTCCGCTATCTATAGGCGACGCGCCACGCGTGCCTAAGGTTCGACGGCAAGGGGCCCGCGGAGCCTTCGCGTTTGGTCTGCTACACGGCCGCAAACTACGCTGGCAATGTGGACAAGCGGAAGTCCACATCCGGCTGCGTGTTCTTCCTCGCTGGTGCAGCGGTCTCGTGGTGTAGTAAGAAGCAAGACTGATCGCCACCTCCACAGTGGAAGCTAAGAACATCGCGTAGGCCGAGGCAGTCAAGGAGTCGGTGTGGCTCCGCAAGTTGCTGGGGGAGCTGGACGTATCGCAGCTGGAGCCTACGGTGGTGCAAGAGGACAATACTGGTTCCATCTCGCTGACCAACAAGCCGACGCAGCACAGGAGGACGAAGCACATTCACGTGAGTTATCACTACGTACGGGACATGGTCGAGAAAGGACAGGTGGTGCTACAGCACTGCAGTACGCACAACATGCTTGCGGATTGCTTGACCAAAGCGCAACCCACAGACCGGCACGCGATGAGCGTGGCCGGACTTGGGATGACCAGCTATGATGGGCTGGAGGGCGCAGCAGAAGATGAGTGAGAGCAAGTAGGAGCAGTGGGCATGGAAGGTGCAAGGGAGAGAACGTTGAAAATGTGCCCCTCCGCATGTCCAAGTGCGGCGCCGGGAGACGCCGACGAGCCGCCACAAAATGGAAACTCCGCTCCGGCGGATCTAGTGACTCGACATTTGCTGGGATCCTAAAGGTTGATGAGTCGCTCAATCCGGTGAAAGTTGTTTTGCCGGAATCTAACAAGTACTGAGGGAGATATGGCTTTCCAAAGTTGGGATATGCGCAGCGGTTCTAGGAGCCGGCTGCGACTCGAAATCCGGTCGATAATCGACCGGACCGAATGACAAAAATACCATGTGGAGAAAATGCTCGGATAGGCCTGCTGAGGCGTCCGGTGGATGATCCACCTGATCCTGCGGATCATCCACCGGATCCAATAGTGCAGGTTCTTACTGAGGAACTTAGCCAAAAATCTGGATCATCATCCGAAACTCAGTAGTACGTTTTGTTACTCACGCACTTAGTCAAAATTCTGACTGCAGGTCCGCAGACAGGTTTCGAACCTCGTCACACCCCATCACCAAACACGACCCAAAAGTGGGTAGGGTGTGTGGAAACAGTGTATGGGACCCCCACACCATGTGCAATGGGACATGCGCCTTGGCAAAGGCGCTTCGTACGTGAATGAAGGCGCCACAGCGAGTGGCGGCGTCAGGCTTGTATGGTGGATGAGACCTGCGCTTCGGCAAGCATAACTTGAGCTACGCTTGGCCGAATCGCACGCGGTTTGGTGTGCTCAAAAGCTCATGAATAGCCCTATAAATGTTGTGATCATGTCCATGTTAAAAAATAATGCAAAACAACGTTATTCCCTTCGCAAACTGTCTCTACATTCCTGCTCACATAGCGTGAGGCGACCAGAAAGCTCACGCTCAGTCTCAGATTTGCCCAAAATAATAGACGTGAACCACTAGAGGCAATCAGACAAACGTCGGGACCGTACCATGCGGATCTCATCCTGATAGCGTCATCCTAGACGCAAGGTAATCAAGTGCAAGTGGGTACTCAAGAAGAAGAAAGGCGTAGATGACAACGTGGAAAAGCATAGGGCAAGGCTGGTCGCCAAGGGCTACTTGCAACAAGAAGGCCTTGACTACATGGACACCTTTGCTCCTATTGCAAAATTTGCCTCTGTGCGCACGCTCCTTTCTTATGTAGTAGCTCAGAACTTCAAGATTCACCACATGTCAAGACGACATACTTGAACGGTGACTTGGAGGAGGAGATCTATATGAAGCAGCCAGAGGGACTCGTCATGGATGGCCAGGAGAACCTGGTTTTCAAGCCGCAGAAGTCGCTGTACGACCTCAAGCAAGCATCGCGTGCTTCGAACTGGAAATTGGATGCGGCGCTGCAATACATGGGGTTTGAGGGCAGTGGATGTGACTACAGCGTCTATCGCTAGCATCATGGTCACGAGGTGCTCATCATCATTCTGTATGTGGATGACATGCTCCTCCTTTGAACAGCATGTCTGCACTATAGGAGTTCAAGGAGGCCATGCAAGAGCGCTTCCACATGTCTGATCCCGGGGAGGCATCATACTTCCTCGGAATCTAGATCACACGTGACCGCAAATCAAGCTCTCTCTCGCTAATCAAGCTCTCTCTCGCTACAATAAAGCCGCTACTTCAAGGATGTCTTGGAGTGGTTCCGCATGGCAGAGGCCAACCTCATCGCCACGCCACTGACGTGACAGTACCTCGTGAGCTTCAATTGGGAAGCAGATGTAACTGAGCGGCATAAGTACCAGAGCGCCGTTGGCAGCCTCATGTACCTGATGGTTGCAACGAGGCCGGACGTTGCACAAGCTATTAGCTCTGTGAGCCAGCACATGGCGCCTTGGACCTAAGCACGAGAAGGTAGTGAAGCGCATCTTCCGCTACCTTGCTGGAACCATCAATATTGGCATCGCCTACAATGGGGACAACAATAACATCATCGGCTACACCGACGCAGATTGGGCGTCAAACCCTGAGGACCGCAAGTTGATCTTTGGACATGTGTTCCTCATGAAGTGTGGGGCCATGTGCTTGTCCAGCAAGCGGCAGGTGGTTGTGGCCACCATAAACACAGAAGCTAAGTACGTCTCTTTCAAGTTTGGAGCCAAGGAAGCAGTTTGGCTTCAATGTCTCATGGCGGAGATGAGTGGAAGTACAGCAGTTCCAGTTCCTATACGCGTCGACAACTAGAGCGCACTCGCACTCGCGAAGAATCCTTGGCATCATGCATGCACCAAGTACATTGACATTGTATATCAGTTCATCAGGCACATGGTGCAGGAGGGTACTATGAAGCTCAAGTTTACTCCAACGAGCAAGCAGGTCGCTAACTTTTGTACAAAGCTAGTGACCCGTGAGAAGCAACAATTCTACATGAAGGCATGTGGACTAAGCCCACTGACTATGGCAAAGTGGGAAATTGTTGGGAAAGGAGCCATCCGGCTCAGTTTCACGTCCAAAGGAGCAAGTTCCAGGAAACTACCAGATGCCTGTTGGATCAAAGCAGGCATCTGGTAGTTTCCTGGAAGTTGTTCTTGTGGACCTGAAACTGAGCCGAATGGCTCCTTCCCAACAATCTCCCGCTTTGCCGCAATCAGAGTGGACTGGGTCCACATGCCTTCATGCATAAGTGCTGCTTCTCACGGGTCACTAGGTTGGTGTAGAAATCAACGACCTGTTTGCTGGTTGGAGTAAACTCCAGCTTGATAGCACCCTCCCACACCATGTGTCTGATGAAGTGATATGCGGTGTAAATGTCCTTGGTACGTGCATGGTGCTCAGGATTCTTGGCGAATGCGATTACGCTCTGGTTGTCGACGCGCACAGGAAGTGGCAATGCTGCACTCTCACTCATCTCCGCCATGAGACGTTGAAGCCAACCTCCTTCTTTGGCTCCAAAACTGGAGAGATGTACTCAACTTCCATTCTTGAGGTGGCCACGACTACCTGTCTTTTGCTGCACCAGCTGTTGGCCCCACCATTCATGAGGAACACATGTCCAAAGATGGACTTGCGGTCCTCAAGGTTTGAAGTCCAATCTGCATCTATATGGTCGATGATATTGTTGTTGCTGTTGTAGGTGTTGCCGATGTTGATGGTTCGAACAAGGTAGCAGAAGATCCGCTTCACTACCTTATGGTGCTCAAGTCTGGGATTAGCCATGTGCTGGCTCACAGCGCTCACAGCTTGTACGAGGTCCGTTCTGGTTTCCACCATCAGGTACATGAGATTGCCAATGGCCCTTTGGTACTTATGCCGCTCAGCTGCCTCCGCTTCTCCATCGAAGCTCACCAGGTTCTTCCGCGTCTCCAACAGCGTGCCGATGGATTTTGCCTCTGCCATGCCCAACCGTTGTAAGACATCCTTGATGTAGCGACTCTGCTGTAACAAGAGAGCGTGATTTGCGGTCACGCGTGATCTAGATACCAAGGAAATATGATGTCTCCCCGAGATCAAACATCTGGAAGCGCCCTTGCATGGCCTCCTTGAACTCCTGAAGTCCAAACATGCTACTGGAAAGGAGGAGCATGTCATCCACACACATCATGATGATGAGCACCTCATGACCATGCAGCCAGCAATAAATGCTATGGTCCCACTCGCTACGCTCAAACCCCATGCACTACAGCGCCGCAACTTATTTCTGGGTCCAAGCATGCGATGCTTGCTTGAGGCCGTAGAGCGACTTCTACAACTCGCAAACTAAGTACTCCTGGCCATCAATGACGAATCCCTCTGGCTGCTCCGTGTAGATTTCCTCCTCCAAGTCACCATTCAAGAATGCTATCTTAATATCCATGTGGTGAATCTCGAAGTCCTCAGCTGGTGCATAAGAAAGGAATGTACGCAGAGAGGCAAATATTGCAACAAGAGCAAAGGTTTCCATGTAGTCGAAGCCTTTCTACTGCGAGGAGCCCTTGGCAACCAGCCTGGCTTTGACCTTTTTGGGGTTGCCATCTGCGCCCCTCTTCTTCTTGAACACCCACTTGCACATGATTACCGTGCGTCATGGTGGACAGTTAGCTCCCACGTATCGTTATTGAGCTACGAATGTATCTCCTCCTGCACAGCTTGCACCCAATCTGCTACATCTGGTGCAACCATGGCCTCCTTGTAGGACGTTGGCTTGTCTGAATGTACTGGACGTGCGACATTCATCTGATCTGGTTTTTGCATCATCGAGAAATACCCGCGCTCACCAGGCTTATAGCGCACCCTAAGTGGGTACCTACAACCTGGTGGTGGAGCGTTAGCAGGCGGCTGGCGTGGTGCTGCTGGCACAACTCCTGCTACTGATAATGGTACATCTTCTTCCGCTACTCCTACCGACAAGGCCGCTGTATATGCTATATCAAACATGAGGGAGTAGAGTGGTTTTCCCACCGTGACAATAGAGGAAGGGTCAGGAGAGACGGGGTCAGGGAGAATATCTGCTGCCACTGCTTCGTCAGCTGCCCGTTCTGCTGCCTTTTTGTAGATGATGTTGGTGTGGATGAAATTCCTTTTGTTGAAAACGACACCCCTGGAGATGACTACGTGGCCAGTATCCCTCTCGTACAGGCAATACACCTTGCTTGCTACGTCATAGCCAATCATCAACATTAGTGCACTTTTTACGTCCCATTTTTGCTACTTCTCCTTGGGTACGTGCATGTGCAACAAGTTGCCAAACGCACGAAGATGATCCACGCTCGGCTTCTGGCCAAACCACGCCTCGTACGGTATCATATTCTCTAACGCCTTGGTGGGACTGCAAGTCTTGATGTACACCGCAGTGCTCACTGCTTCAGGACAAAAGTCGGAGATGAGCCAAGCCGCGTGAAGCATGGAGCGTGTTCACTCAAGGATGGTGCGGTTGGCGCATTCTACTACGTCGTTCTCCTACAGCAAGTATGGCGTGGTCTGTTGCAACTTAATGCCTACCGCTGCAAGGTAGTCCTAGAATTCTTTGCTCATGAACTCTCTACCATGGTCGCTACGCAGCGCCTTGATCTTCTTTCCACTCTAGTTCTCCACCATTGCCTTGAACTCCTAGAACCTGTCAAAGCAAAAGTCCTTGGAGGTAAGGAAGTACACAACAGTGTAACGACTGAAATCATAAATGAAAGTGAGAAAAAACCTGGAGCTTCCAAACCTTTGGAGGCTCTAGGGACTCGGGGCTCTAGAGACTCGCGGCAAACAGACACAAGTCTGTGTGGACTAGCTTCAAAACCTCCTTCGTACGTTTCCCTACTCAAGAGAACGTCTCGCGATGCTACTTACCCTCAAAACAGCCGATGCACAACTGCTGCTCAAAGTAGTGAGCAGCTGCATAAACCATCCCCTCAGCATACACCATCGAATGATCTCCACAATCCCAATCCCCTCAGCATACACCACCCAAAGCAAAATATCATAAATTCTTGGGTTGTCTTGTCTGAGTGTGCTGACTAGGAAAAAGGTACCTCTCCTTACATTTTAGGTGAGGTGAGATCCTTCTGTGCTAGCCATGGACACATGGGGATTCTCCATAGGATTGTGGGTGATATGACTACTAGGAGTGTGCCATGAGAGCATTTTCTAACTCTCTAGGTCGTGTGTGAGTGCTGAGCCTGATTACTAGGCTGATTTCCTCTCTTGTGTGAGATTGTGGACTCTAGTGTGTGAGCGTTAGCATCCATGACTAAGTGGTGTGGCTTGTGAGAGGGCTGACTTTCCCAAGCTCTAGCTCTACATGTATTCCATCATTTTGAATGATTCAATAACCATTTTTTAGCAGAAGTGATGTCCTTTTAGTCTCACATACTCGCTGCTCCAAGGCTCCCTCTCTCCTCCAGTTCCAACACTTCATATAAGAGCCAAGTTCTGCCATTTTCAGCTAGCACAGGCGGTTACTTTTAGAGTGACGGTTAAGGGTGAAATCTTCACTTAATTTGACAATCAACCACAGGATCTTCAAGTTAAAAAGGCAAGCTTTCCAACGAGTCCAAAATTGCAAAGATTCCACGATCGGATTGAGAGTTGTGCTCAAAACGAGGTCGGCCAAGGCTACACTCTTCTCTTTATGTGCGACTGTGGCCTTGTGATGACAAAAACTCTTTCCTTTCTTTGTCAAATTTCAACAATAGCACATACCAATAGAAGTATTGTTTGTAAGATTTCCATGGGTGTAAAAATCTTTACATTCCATCAGTACGTTCGGGAGAAACGACGTTTACAAGCTGGCTCGTGTGAGCTGGAGTAGGAGCAACATACCCTGTTTTCAAGGGGCATATTTATGTAAATCCTTTATTGATGACCCTGATTTATGGATCAATCTCAACTTTTTGGAGCTGACGTTTCTAGTGATGGGCTTAGTTTTTCCAAACTCCTAGTCTGCTGGCTTCTACAGTCGATTTTCCATGACACAGATTTCTGGCAGAAGCAGTAGCAGAAGTAGGGATAGCGCCACAACTCAAGGGCAGCGTAGAGCATCACCAAAGCTCAAAATGGTAGCAGCAAGCGTGGTAACAGCAGCTCAGCCCTTGGAGAGGCTGGAAGGATGCGCCAACTTCACGTTATGGAAGATCCGTACCCGAATCCTTTTGGAGGAGAAGGGCTTGTGGGAGGTGGTGAGCGGCGACGAGCACGCTCTGCCTCCACAGGCAAAAGGCATCACCGCAGCAGAAGTGGTGGCGGGAAAGATGCCGCAAAAAACTGCGGCTGATGCAAGTTCATCTACAAGTGCAGCAGTGATGCCGCTGTAACACTTGAGGAGTGGAAGAAGAAGGACAAGCATGCCTACAGGCTACTTGTCAACACCATCTTCAATCCGCATCTCTAGTACGTGAGTGACAAAGCTATTGCAAAAGAGGGGTGGGACACATTTTGCAAGAAGTATGAGAGCAAGGATCTTGCATTCCTCATGCTCTTGGAGGAGAAGGTGATGGCGTTGAAAATGGAGGGTGGCGAAGGGATGGAGGCATACTTGGACGGGGCAAAGGATCTGGTGAAGCAGTTG
Source organism: Penium margaritaceum (assembly GCA_023375785.1). NCBI lineage: Eukaryota > Viridiplantae > Streptophyta > Zygnematophyceae > Desmidiales > Peniaceae > Penium > Penium margaritaceum. Next base: position 89,822 of record SZWC01005667.1, on the reverse strand, counting down.
AAAGGGGCTGGCAATCCTGTGGAAGACATGAGCTTCATCCTCCTCTTGCTAAGGAGACTCGCAACGAGCTATGACACAGTGCGAGAGACGTTGGATTGCCAGCCGACTCTTGACCTGGACTTCATCTCCATGCACCTGGTGTAGGTAGAACTGCGTCGCAATGCAGCAAAGTGCAATGGCGGCAACAGCAACAATGAAGTAGCTTTCATGGCCATAGGCTGACGCAACCAACAGCAATAGCAGTCCGGGCAGCAGAGAGGGAGGAAGAAGGGCAAGCGCCACTATTACCAGAAAGAGGGGCACTCCAAGAAAGAGTGCTTCAAGTTCAAGAAGGACCAGAAGGAGCAGCAGCAACAGCGGCAAAAAAAGCAATCTCCATAGTAATAGCAGCAGCAGTCACAGCAACGTCAACAGCAACAGTAGCAACAGCAAAACCAGAGCGACGTGCGCCATTTTGGCAACATGAACGCGGCCACAGAGGTGCGTGACCACCTCTTCATGGCAAAGCCTGACATGTCACAGAAGGAAAAGGCGGATCTGGCGTAGTATAAGGACTCATAGTTTACCAAGAGTTTGATGCACCACAAGGAGTGGTTTACGCAGCTGCTCTCCATTCCCCCTGGACCGATTGCTTTGGGTGATGGTTGGGTGGTGTATGCTTAGGGAATTGGGATTGTGGAAATGTGGTTAGAAACCCCGCGTGGCATTGAAGTGGGAGTTTTCAATGGCGTGCTGTTCGTACCTAATGCTGCGTTCAATCTTCTCTTAGTGTCTTCTCTCACCAATACAAGACTACGAGCTGTCTTTGACGACGACTATGGCTACATCCTCGACAAGGAAACGGGAGAGAAGTTGGCCAGGTCGGTGCAAGAAGGCGACATATACCACCTGTTGGGGACGACCAAGATCTTGCGCAAGCAGAGTCTTGTAGTAGTGGTACAAGCCACAGATGGCGCAATCTGGCATGTGCGCTACGGCAACATCGGCATGCGCGCTTTCCAGCAACTTCAAACCAAGCAGACGGTGTGTGACTTACCCACCATCTGTATCTTTGAGCAACGGTTGTGCATTGGCTCTTTGGAGGGGAAGCAGCATCACGTGGCATTCTCTCGAACAGGTGAGCGTACGAAGGAGGTACTGGAGCTGGTCCACACAGACTTGTGTGGCCCGATGCAGACCCAGAGCTTTGGAGGCTCTAGGTATTTTCTCACCTTCATTGATGCTTTCAGCCATTACACTGTTGTGTATTTCCTTTCCTCCAAGGAGTTTAATGCAATGGTGAAAAACCAAACTTACGAGAAGATCAAGCGGATCGTGGCAGCAGTCATCAAGGCACAGCGGACTGTGCCATACTCGCCGCAACACGACGGCGTAGCAGAACGCACCAATCACACCATCGTTGAGTCGGCGCGCTCCATGCTACATGCGGCTAGGCTCACCTACAACTTTTGGGCTCAGGTAGTGAGCAGTAGGGTGTACCTCAAGATCCGCGGTCCAACCAAGGCCTTGGAGCAAATGACACCGTACAAGGTATGGTTCGGCAAGAAGCCGAGCGTGGGTCATATTTGTGCATTTGGCAACTTGGCACACATGCACCTGCCGAAGGAGAAGCCGCAAAAATGGGACGCGAAGAGCGCACTGATGCTAATGATCGACTACGACGTGGCAAGCAAGGCATATTGTCTCTACAAGAGGGATACTAGCCACGTCATCATCTCCAGGGATGTCATTTTCAACAAAACTAACGTCATCGGCACCAACATCATCTCTAAAGAGGCAGCAAAACTAGGAGCTGATGAAGTAGTAGGATCAAAAAATCTCCCTGACCCTGTCTCTCGTGAACCTTCCTCTACTGTGACAGTGGGAGAACCACCCTGTTCTCCCATGTCAAACATAGCAAAACAACGGCCTCATCAGCAGAAGCAGAGGAAGGAGATGCAGTATCACCAACACCAGCAGTTGTACCTGTAGCACCGCGCGAGCCGCTTGCTAACATCCCGGCAGTAGGTCGGTACTCTCTCAGGATGCGCTACAAGCCTGGTGAGCGCGGGCATTTTTGGATGTTGCAAAAACCATTTCAGATGAATTTTGCAATTGCAACAGACTGTGATGAGCCGACTTCATACAAGGAGGCCATGGCTGCACCATGTGTAGTAGAGTGGGCGCAAGCTGTGCAACAAGAGATACAGTTGCAGCTCGACAACGGTACATGGGAGCTGACTGAGCGTCCACCTGGACGCAAGGTAACAAAGTGTAAGTGGGTGTTCAAGAAGAAGAAGGGCGCAAATGGTAACCTCAAAAAGTACAAGGCGAGGCTTGTCGCCAAGGGCTACTCGCAACAGGAAGGCATCGACTACATGGAAACCTTTGCTCCTCTTGCAAATTTTGCGTTTGTGCACACGCGCCTTTCGTATGCAGCAGTTGAGGACTTTGAGATTCACCATATGGATGTCAAGACGACATTCTTGAATAGTGACTTGGAGGAGAAAATCTACATGGAGCAGCCAGAGGGATTCGTCATGGATGACCAAGAGCACCTTGTCTATAAGCTGCAAAAGTCCCTGTACGGCCTCAAGCGTCGCGTGCTTGGAACCAGAAATTAGATGCGGCACTGCATTGCATGGGCTTTGAGCACAGTGAGTGTGACTACAACATCAATATCACCTACAACAGAAACGACAACAACATCATCGGCTACACAGACGCACATTGGACTTCAAATCCTGAGGACCGCAAGTCCATCTGTGGACATGTGTTCCTCATGAATGGTGGGGCCATCAGCTGGTGAAACATGCAGCAAGTGGTCGTGGCCTCCTCAAGCAGGGAAGGTGAGTACGTCTCTCTCAGCGTCGAAGCTAAGGAAGCAATTTGGCTTTAACGTCTCATGGCGTAGATGAGTGGGAGTACAGCAATTCCTGTTCCTATGCGCGTCGTCAACTAGAGCTCAATTACACTCGCCAAGAAATTTGAGCACCATGCACGCACCAAGGACATTGACATCGTATATCACTTCATTAGGCACATGGTGCAGGAGGGTGCTATCAAGCTCCAGTTTACTCCTACTAGCAAGCAGGTCGCTTATTTCTGTACGAAGTCAGTTACCCATGAGAAGCAGCAGTTTTGCATAAAGGCATGTAGACTCAGCCCATTCTGACTACGGCAAAGTGGGAGGTTGTTGGAAAAGGAGCCATCCGGCTCAGTTTCAGGTTCACAAGAGCAAGTCCCAGGAAACTACCAAATGCCTGCTAAGATCGTCCATTTGATTTGACCATTGGAGCGATCAGGTGGCAAAATGCCTACGATCCAAGTTTCAGGCAGATCCAATGGTCCGACTGGGAGATATGAATTTTCGACGTTCCTGGGGTCATGGACCGCTGATATCTGGGTGACCATGGGCAATAGCTCCATGCCCTAGCCTGAGAAAAGAAAAAAGGCAAGAGGTCCAGGGTCAAGACCTGATGGGAGAAGCATCCAAAAAAGGTCCTAGATTTCTGGGTTCCCTTGTTAGGGTGTGCTGACTAGGAAAAAGGTATCTCTCATTTTTTTAGGTGAGGTGAGATCCTTGTGTGCTAGCCATGGACACATGGCGATTCTCCATGGGATTGTGGGTTATGTGACCACAAGGAGTGTGCCATGAGAGCATTTTGTACTTCTCTAGGTTGTGTGTGAGAAGTCAGCGTGATTGCTAGGCTGATTTCCTCTCTTCTGTGAGATTATGGACTCTAGCGTGTGAGTCTTAGCCTCCATAGCTAAGTGGTGTGGCTTGTGAGAGGGCTCACTTGCCCAATCTCAAGCTCTATATGTACTTCATCATTTTGAGTGATTCAATAACCATTCTTCAGCCAATATGATGTACTTTTACTCCCACATGTTTACTGCTCCAAAGCTCCCTCTCTCCTCCAGTTACAGCACTTGGTATGAGAGCCAGGTTCTGCCACGTTCAGCCAGCACAGGCCGTCACTTTGAGAGTGATGAGTTAGGGTGATATCTTCCCCAAATTTGACAATCAACTACAAGATCTTAAAGATCAAAAGACAAGCTTTCCAACGAGCCCACGATCGCGACGATCCAATGATCAGATTGAGAGTTATGCTCAAAACGAGGTCGGCCAGGGCTACACTCTTCTCTTTGAGCAAGACTGTCGTCTTGTGATGACCATTAGTCTTATTTCTTTGTTAAATTAAAAAGTAGCACATGCAAATTGAGGTAGTTTTCCTAAGCTTTCTATTGGTGCAAACATGTTTGCATTCCTTTGGTACGTTTAAGAAAAATGCCATTTACAAGCTGGCTGGTGTGAACTGGAATACGAGCAGTAGCATATCTTGTTTTCAAAAGGGCATATCTCTACAAATGCCCTGTTGATGACACCGTTTTATAGGTCGATCTGAAACGTTTTTAGCCAAAGTTTGTGTAGTGGGCTCAGTTTTTCTAAATTCACAATCTACAAGCCTCTAAAGCCCATTTTACTTCACACTGATTTCCGGCAGAAGTAGTAGTAGAACCAGGGTTAGCGCCGCCACTAAAGGGCAGCGCCGAGCATCACCATATACTCAAAATGGCAGCAAGAGGCGTGGTATCAGTAGCCCAGCCCTTGGAGAGACTGGAAGGATGCACCAATTTCACGTTTTGGAAAATCCGTACCCGCCTCCTTCTGGAGGAGAGGAACTTGTGGGAGGTAGTCAGCGCCAACGAGTGCGCTCTGCCTCCACACACAAAAGGCATGAACATAGCGCAGGTGGTGGTGGGGAAGACGCCGCAAAACGATGCAGCAGATATAAGTTCATCTACAACAGCAATAGCGGCATATGAGGAGTGGAAGAAGAAGGACATGCAAGCCTACATGCTCCTTTTCAACACCATCTCCAACTTGCATCTTCAGTACGTGAGTGACAAGGCAACTGCAAAAGAGGGGTGTAATATATTGTGCAATAAGTATGAGAGCAAGGATCCTGATTTCCTCATGCTTTTGGAGGAGAAGATGATGGCTTTGAAAATGCAGTGTGGCAAAGCGATAGAGGCGTACTTGGACTGGGCAAAACAACTGGCGAAGCAGCTGAAAGCAGGCGGTAACCCTGTGGAAGACATGCGCTTTGTCACCCTCTTACTGAGGGGACTTCCAACGAGGTATAATACGGTGCGAGAGACATTGGAGTGCCAGTCGACTCTTGACTTGGACTTCATATGCATGCACCTGGTATAGGTAGAACTGCGTCGGAATACAGAAAGCGCAATGGCGAGATCAACAGCAGTAAAGCAGCTTTTATCACCATGGGTTCACGCAACTACTAGCAACAGTGGTCCGGGCAGCAGAGAGGCAAGAAGAAGGGCAAGTGCAACTATTTCCAGACGGAGGGCCACTACAAGAAAGAGTACTTCAACTTCAAGAGGGACCAGAAGGAGCAAGAGCAACAAAAGCAAAAGCAGCAAACTCCACAGCAACAGAAGCAGCAGTCACAGCAATATCAGCAGCACTAGTGTCAACCTGCCAAAGACGACGGTCTAGAAAACGGGTTCCGACACAATGGTTCCCGCGGACCGCTCTTGGTATTGCAACCAAGAGATGATAACACCCTCATAGCCAAGGTTCACCGGGCTAGGATTTGACACAGTGACCTCTCGCTCCAAAGACTAACTCTGGAACGTCTAAGCCTCAAGGACTTGTCTCACGTAGTGTTTGTTGGCTATACTATCCAGATTAGACCAAGGGAACTTGCTCCGAAGGAGTAGTGCATACCTTGTCTATCTGAACCATACTTAGGAGACTTACTCCAAGGGAGTAGTGCATGCCTAGTCCGTCCTGTGCCTGTCCAAATAACAGCCATTAACAAGAAGCATATCAGGTCAACAAACTCTCCCTTACACCTCTGTCCATTAGCTGTGAGATCTCTCCTCTCTTGAGCAGTCTTGGCCTAAGTCTTCGTCCGTTGCGTTGACCATACTAATGCCTGGAGTACCTGCAGAGTGCAATTTGCTATCCAGAGCCTTTTTCATGCAATCTACAAGTATCTTCCTGGTCTCCACATATTCCAGGTCCATGATCTCCTTTGCAACCAGGTCGCGTGAGTAGTGGTACCTGATGTCGATGTGCTTGGTCCGTCAGGAGATGACATCATCCTTTGCCATTTTCATGGCACTCTTGTTGTCGATGCGGACATCTGTTGCCTTCGTTTGTGGCAGTTTCATCTCGATAAGCAAACTGCATAGCCATTGTGTCTCCTTGCATGCTTCTGATGAAGCGATGTACTCTGTTTCAGCGGTAGAGAGGGAGACATAGTCTTGCTTTCTCCTTACCCAAGAGACTACACCACCGTTCAAGAGGCACACAAACCCCGAGGTGGACTTTCTATCATCGATTCTTCCTCCCCAGTGAGCGTCTGTGTAGCATTCCAACCGCAACGGATCAGATCCTTCTTGGCCTCCAAACTGGAGTCCCATGTTTCGGGTCTTCTGTAGATAGCACATGATGCGCTTGACTGCTTGCCAACACTGTGGCCTTCGATTGGCTACAAACGTACTCACTTGTCCCACAGCATAGCAAATGTCAGGGCGTGTTCCAACCATGGCATATATGAGGCTGCCAACAGTAGACCGGTAGGGAATGTTCTCCATCTCATGCCGTTCTGCTTCGATGCTTAAGCTCATGGAGGAGGAGAGCTTGATGTCTATTATCATGGGTATACTGAGTGGCTTGCAGTCCTCCATGTTGTAGCGCTTAAAGACCTCCATGATGTACTTGGTCTGGTTCCACTTGATGGTACCTGCTGCTCCATTGCGGTGGATGGCTATCCCGAGGTAGAACTCGAGCGGACCCATGTCCTTCATCTTAAACCTGTTTCTCATATCTGTCTTCAGCTTGTTCAACACCTCGACCGATGACGAGCACATGATCAGGTCATGCACGTACTGTGCAACAAGCATCAAGCCTTGCACATCCTCCCGCACATATACGCTAGGGTCATTCTGGCAGTGCGTGAAGGTGAGCCCCGCCATCAAGCCGTCCATCTCCTTGTACAACATCCTTAAGGCGTGTTTCAGCCCCTAGAGTACACTGACCAGTTTGCAAACCTTGCCCTCTGGAGCTTTCACTTCCTCGGGCACTTCCATTTGTACTTCTTTGTCTAGCTTCCCGTAGAGGCAAGCTGTCTTGACGTCCATTTGGTGGACTTCTAGATCTTTTGCAACATTAATGTCGAACATAGATCTGATGGAGGTAACGGTGACGAAAGGTGCGAAGGTCTCCTTGTACTTGAGCCTGTACGCAGGGAAAAACACTTCGCCACAAATCTTGCCTTGTACTTGTCGATGAACCATCCTACTTGAAACTTTTCCGGAGTATCCACTTTGACCCCATCACATGCGCGTTTGGGGGCCTGTCCATCACAACCCATGTTCCGTTCTCTTCAATGGATGTAAGTTTGCTATCCATTGCCTCCTCCCACTTCACCGCATCCGGCATGTTCATAGCCTCCGTTACGGTCACAGGCTCTCCCTGATCCAAGCATGACCAGCTGAGTCCGGTCCATTCCCCACTCTCAACATCGTTCTTGGGCGGAGGTATCTTCTGGCGCATACTACGCTGGAGTGTTGCTGGTGGGGGTTCAAGGCTTAGTTGCTTCTGCTGCTTCTTCTTTGTCAATGATCTGGTGTTTGAGGAAGAGCCACCGGCCTCAAAGCTTGACTCAGAGGCCTCGGACGACTCAGACTTAGTGTCAGAGTCCGTCGTTGTCTCATCTCGCACAGCCACTCTCCCTGCAGCACCATCCTTCTCTAGCACCATCTGCCAGTTTTCTGGTGCCTGATCACCTGACTCGAGCAACACAACCCACTCCCCTGACTTGGGAGGATGGACAAGGTCTAACGACTCTCCCTTGCCAAGCGTCCTTTCATCAAACTTGACATCTCGGCTCCTAGTGAGCTTTCCAACTGCTTGGTCCCACAGCCTCTACACCTTGTGTTCGCTGTCGTTTCCGACCATTACACACTTACGAGCATGTGCATCCAACTTGCCACTTCCTTCTCCTTCTTGGACCTTTGTCCACGTAGTACAGCCAAAGACCCTATAGTATCAGGCATCTGACTTCTTCCCTGACCAAGCCTCTTGTGGTGTCCTCAGCTGCTTCTCTTCCCGCTTCTTACCACGCCTTCCAAGCGCGGCTGTCGAAGTGAGATTCAGAAGGTAGCAAGCACTTCTTGCAGCTTCAGTCCCGAAGCGAGGTGGGACTTTGGCATCAAAGAGCATGCTTTGTGTCATACCGAGGATAGTCTGGTTCATCCGCTCGGCAACGCCATTGCCCTAGGGGGTGTAAGGGGTGGTGGTCTTGTTGGAATGATGCTCCTCACCATGGCAGGAGTGACTCCAAAGAGGAACACCAAAAAGACAAGCCTTATTGGCTTAGTGGTTAATGGTGTCCACCTCTAGAGGCAGGGGCCCGGGTTCAAGTCCCACAAGATGAAATTCTGCCCTGCCTCAAGGGAGGTGGAAAATAGATGCCAGGAAGATAGCTCAACCTCTAGAGTTCCTCTTTAAGTTTCTAGAAGGCCAGGTGAGGGTCCAGGAAGGTGGCACACCTTCTAAAAGGGGTGACTTGTCCTACAAGGCATCTAGAGGTGTCTTGGTCTTCTGGACACCTTCCCTCCTACTAGAAGCAAGCTGAGGAATCTAGGAAGGGGCAGAAGCTTCTAGAGGAGGGAAGGGANCGCAAGGGGGAGATTGTTGGAATGATGCTCCTCACCATGGCAGGAGTGACTCCAAAAAGGAACACCAAAAAGACAAGCCTTAGTGGCTTAGTGGTTAATGGTGTCCACCTCTAGAGGCAGGGGCCCGGGTTCAAGTCCCACAAGATGAAATTCTGCCCTGCCTCAAGGGAGGTGGAAAATAGATGCCAGGAAGATAGCTCAACCTCTAGAGTTCCTCTTTAAGTTTCTAGAAGGCCAGGTGAGGGTCCAGGAAGGTGGCACACCTTCTAAAAGGGGTGACTTGTCCTACAAGGCATCTAGAGGTGTCTTGGTCTTCTGGACACCTTCCCTCCTACTAGAAGCAAGCTGAGGAATCTAGGAAGGGGCAGAAGCTTCTAGAGGAGGGAAGGGATGCCTTCTAAGGTGGGAAAAGGACAGCCTACAAAGGAGCACTCTAGAAGCCATAGAATCTGCTAGGAAGCTCCAAATCTGGCATGCTTTGGTGTTCTGTAAAGCTTAGATAAGTGGCTATAAAATGCCTTTGCTTGTAGGCCTTGATCAGGTGCTAATTTCCATCCAATTGAGGCTAAAACTTTTGCCACACTCTCTCACCAGATTTTGCCATCCTTGGAACCAGTTACCTCCACAGGTTCAGTCTCTCTAAAAAGACTTGGTGGTGTGAACCAGCCACTGCTAGGGACCCTCCAGGGTGTACACTCACCCTCAGGCCAACAAAGGGTTATGGGCCCACGCCTCTAAAGGGTTCAAAGCCAGCTTGATTTCACGCACCCAACAGCAAGACATGGCAAATAGCGAGCAAGAGAGCAGCCGTGCTGTCCTTAAGTTTGATGGGACAGGCTTTGCCTTGTCGAGGTGGCAGTTTGAGGTCTTCCTCGACGACAAGGGACTGCTTGAGCTCGTGAAAGGTGGTGAGACTGCTCCACCAGAGACTGCAACGGCTGAGGTGAAGGAGGCATACAAGAAGCGCAACAAAAAGGTATTGGCGCTCTTTGTGTCCGCGTTATGCCCACCACAACTTGGGCACATCCAAGGATGCTGTTGGAATGATGCTCCTTACCATGGCAGGAGTGACTCAAAAAAGGAACACCAAAAAGACAAGCCTTATTGGCTCAATGGTTAATGGTGTCCACCTCTAGAGGCAGGGGCCCGAGTTCAAGTGCCACAAGATGAAATTCTGCCCTGCCTCAAGGGAGGTGGAAAATAGATTCTAGGAAGATAGCTCAACCTCTAGAGATCCAATTTAAGTTTCTAGAAGGCCAGGTGAGGGTCCAGGAAGGTGGCACACTTTCTAGAAGGGGTGACTTGTCCTACAAGGCATCTAGAGGTGTCTTGGTCTTTTGGACACCTTCCCTCCTACTAGAAGCAAGCTGAGGAATCTAGGAAGGGGCAGAAGCTTCTACAGGAGGGAAGGGATGCCTTCCTAGGTGGGAAAAGGACAGCCTACCAAGGAGCACTATAGAAGCCATACAATCTGCTAGGAAGCTCCAAATCTGGCATGCTTTGGTGTTCTGGAAAGCTTAGATCAGTGGATATAAAATGCCACTGCTTGGAGGCCTTGATCAAGTATTCATTCCCATTCAATTGAGGCCAAAACTATTGCCTCAATCTCTGACCAATATTTTGCCATCCTTGGAACCAGTTGCCTCCACGGTTTCAGTCTCTCCAAAAACAGTTGGTGGTGTGAAACAGCCACTGCTAGGGACCCTCCAGGGTGCACACTCACCCTCAGGCAAAGGGCTATGGGCCCACGCCTCTAAGGGGTTCAAAGCCAGCTTGATTTCACACTCCCAACAGCAAGACATGGCAACTAGCGAGCAAGAGAGCAGCCGTGCTGTCCTTAAGTTTGATGGGACAGGCTTTGCCTTGTGGAGGTGGCAGTTTGAGGTCTTCCTCGACGATAAGGGACTGCTTGAACTTGTAAAAGATAATGAGACTGCTCCACCGGAGACTGCAACGGGCTGAGGTGAAGGAGGCATACAAGAAGCGCAACAAAAAGGCGTTGGCGTTCCTTGTGTCCGCGTTATGCCCACCACAACTTGGGCACATCCAAGGATGCACCCTGGCCGCAGACGCATGGTCAAAACTATGCTCCATCTACCAGTCAAGCAACCTTGCCAATCAGCTCTTCATCTTCAAACGGCTCGTCACCCTCCGAGCCAACAAAGGCGACAACATCATGGAGATCATGTAGCAGATTGAGTCGCTCGCAGCGGAGTGCGTGGCCACTGGTCGGGAGGTTGACTCTCAGTTGCAAGCTATGATCCTCCTTCTGGCCTTGCCGGACAGTTGGAGTCCCATGATCACAGTCCTTGGTGGCTGGCCTTCCGACGAGCTGTTACCCGAAGGTTGCTGAGTACGTGCGCAATGAGTGGATGCGACGTGGCAGTCGAGAGAGTGCAGTGGCATCAACTTCAGCTTACACGGTTCATCCTCAAAGTGGAGGCCGAGGCGACAAGTGGAAGGGTGCCAAACAGGGCACTAAGAAGGGTGACAAGAAGGGGGAGTGCTTCAACTGCGGCAAGGAGGGCCACTACGCGCGTANAAGGTTGCTGAGTACGTGCGCAATGAGTGGATGCGACGTGGCGGTCGAGAGAGTACAGCGGCATCAAGTTCAGCTTACGCGGTTCATCCTCAAACTGGAGGCCGAGGCGACAAGTGGAAGGGTGCCAAACAGGGCACCAAGAAGGGTGACAAGAAGGGGGAGTGCTTCAACTGCGGCAAGGAGGGCCACTACGCGCGTAACTGTGCCAAGAAGAAAACAGATCGGTCGCAGTGGGGCGGGAAGAAAGATGAGCACGCCCTTATGGCGTACAACTCCACCAACTTGAAGGACCCGGGAGTTGCCGTCATCGACTCCGGATCAGGCCACCACACGCAATGCAACAGGGCGGCATTTGTCACCTACGGCGCCTCGGAGAGATGCATGACGGTGGCCAATGGAAAAACAGAGGTGGCCGCCGGTGAGGGTAACGTCCGCATTGAGTCAATTGTGGATGGAAAACCTGTCATGAGCACAATCTACGATGTGCTGCATATGCCCAACTTTGGGGCAAACCTGCTCTCCGTCAGCCGCCTTACCGACAAAGGACTTGAGGTGCTCTTCACAAAGAAGGAGGCCGTCATCCGCAAAGAGGGAAAAGGTGAGGTGATTGCGCGTGCCAAGAGGGAGAACGACTTGTACCTGCTACGCGCGAAGATCCTCAGCAGCCGGGTGGGGTCCAACGCCGCCAATCTTGCAACGAAGGATGGAGGAGACCTGGACCTATGGCACCGCCGACTCTGCCACATTTCTCCATCGACAGTGAAGGAGATGGCTAAGAGGGAAGTGGTGCGGGGTCTCCAAATCAGCGGCCTTGATG
>SZWC01005667.1:16924-76302 GCA_023375785.1 Penium margaritaceum | reverse complement strand
GATCACAGCGTGTACGTGCGTAATCAGCCAGGACTCCACCAAATTGTCGTCCTCTACGTGGATGACCTCATCCTTGTGTCTTCGGATGAGGGGGAGCTCAAGAGCCTGAAGCAACAACTTGGCGGCCGGTTCAAGATGACAGACATGGGCGAGCTTGAGTACTACCTTGGCATCGCCATCAAGAGGGACCGCAAAGCACGCACGCTGGAGATGGGTCAAGAAAAATATGTGCAGGAGGTGCTCCGCCGCTACAACATGGAGGAGTGCAACCCCATCGGCACACCTATGACAACTACATGTGAGCTGAGCTTGAGCATGGGCCCGAGCACGGAGGACGAGAAGGCGGAGATGGCTGGAGTACCGTACCAGTCCGCAGTTGGCAGCATAATGTATGCCATGGTGGCGACGCGGCCTGACCTTGCCTTTGCTGAAGGACAAGTGAGCCGCTATGTTGCTCATCCGGGGCCGCTACATTGGCAAGCGGTGAAGAGAATCCTCCGCTACTTGAAGGCAACGACACATTCGCGACTTGTGTTTCGAGGGGGAGCACGGACTGACTCCCTTGAGTTGGTTAGCTACTCTGATGCAGACTGAGCAGGTGACGTTGATGACCGCAAGTCAACATCAGGCTATGTTTTTGTGCTTGGTGGTGCAGCGGTATCTTGGGTAAGCCGGAAGCAGGACAGTGTGGCTCTATCCAGCACTGAGGCGGAGTATATTGCGCTCGCGGAAGCCGCAAAGGAGGCACTATGGCTGCGGCGATTGCTCAAGGAGATTAGGGTGCCGCAAAAGAAGCCAACGGCACTAAATGTTGACAACATGAGTACCATCAGCCTGACCAAGAACCCTGTGCTACACCGGAGGAGCAAGCACATAGAGATCCGGCATCACTTTGCACGAGACCTCGTTACAAAGGGTGATGTGGTGCTTGTGCACCGTGGCACAAAGCACATGCTTGCTGATGCCATGACAAAGGCGCAACCCAAGGACAGGCATGATGCTACTTGTATGGAGCTTGGGCTTTCCCAAGCCTCTTGAGTTGCAGGCTGAGCATGGACAACTGCCATGGGTGACGCGCAAGGGGGAGATTGTTGGAATGATGCTCCTCACCATGGCAGGAGTGACTCCAAAAAGGAACACCAAAAAGACAAGCCTTATTGGCTTAGTGGTTAATGGTGTCCACCTCTAGAGGCAGGGGCCCGGGTTCACGTCGCACGAGATGAAATTCTGCCCTGCCTCAACGGAGGTGGAAAATAGATGCCAGGAAGATAACTCATCCTCTAGAGTTCCTCTTTAAGTTTCTAGAAGGCCAGGTGAGGGTCCAGGAAGGTGGCACACCTTCTAGAAAGGGTGACTTGTCCTACAAGGCATCTAGAGGTGTCTTGGTCTTCTGGACACCTTCCCTCCTACTAGAAGCAAGCTGAGGAATCTAGGAAGGGGCAGAAGCTTCTACAGGAGGGAAGGGATGCCTTCCTAGGTGGAAAAAGGACAGCCTACCAAGGAGCACTCTAGAAGCCATAGAATCTGCTAGGAAGCTCCAAATCTGGCATGCTTTGGTGTTCTGGAAAGCTTAGATCAGTGGCTATAAAATGCCACTGCTTGTAGGCCTTGATCAAGTGTTCATTCCCAGTCAATTGAGGCCAAAACTATTGCCTCAATCTCTGACCAGTATGTTGCCATCCTTGGAACCAGTTGCCTCCACAGTTTCAGTCTCTCCAAAAACAGTTGGTGTGTGAAACAGCAACTGCTAGGGACCCTCCAGGGTGCACACTCACCCTCAGGCCAACAGATGCACCCTGGCCGCGGACGCATGGTCAAAACTCTGCTCCATCTACCAGTCAAGCAACCTTGCCAATCAGCTCTTCATCTTCAAACGGCTCGTCACCCTCCAAGCCAACGAAGGCGACAACAACATAGAGATCATGTAGTAGATTGAGTCCCTCGCAGCGGAGTGCGTGGCCACAGGTTGGGAGGTCGACTCTCAGTTGCAAGCTATGATCCTCCTTCTGGCCTTGCCGGACAGTTGGAGTTCCATGATCACAGTCCTTGGTGGCTGGCCTTCCGACGAGCTGAAGTACCCGAAGGTTGCTGAGTACGTGCGCAATGAGTGGATGCGACGTGGCGGTCGAGAGAATGCAGCGGCATCAAGTTCAGCTTACACGGTTCATCCTCAAAGTGGAGGCCGAGGCGACAAGTGGAAGGGTGCCAAATAGTGCACTAAGAAGGGTGACAAGAAGGGGGAGTGCTTCAACTGTGGGAAGGAGGGCCACTACGCGCGCAATTGTCCTAAGAAGAAAACAGATCGGTCGCAGCGGGGTGGGAAGAAAGATGAGCATGCCCTTATGGCGTACAACTCCACCAACTTGAAGGATCCGGGAGTTGCCGTCATCGACTCCGGATCAGGCCGCCACACGCAATGCAACAGGGCGGCATTTGTCACCTACGGCGCCTCGGAGAGACGCATGACGGTGGCCAATGGAAAAACAGAGGTGGCCGCCGGTGAGGGTAACGTNTTGCGTGCATGCAAGAGTTTGTGGCTGATGTGGAGCGGCAAACAGAGTTGAAGGTGAAGGCGTTCCGGAGTGACAACGGCGGTGAATATGCGGGGTGCCTTGGGTGGATGAAGAGCAAGGGGATTGAGTGGCAGAAAACAACTCCACACTCCCCACAACAGAATGGCGTTGCTGAGAGAGCGAATCGCACAATCCTTAACATGGTGCGATCCATGTTGAGCGACGCCGGCCTTACACAACGGTATTGGGCGGAGGCGGCAAGGACAGCAGCGTACATCATGAATCTCATGCCGACCAAGCCGCTGAAGGATAAGGAGAGCAATGCGTGGAAGACGCCACAAGAAGTGTGGAGCGGGAGGAAGCCGGCAGTGGGTCACCTCCGCACGTTTGGTTGTGTTGCACATGCAATGGTGCAGGCACGTGAGGGACGAAGCAAGCTGGACCCGCCTACTCGCCGGTGTATTTTCCTTGGATATGAGAGCGGAAACAAGGCGTATCGGCTCTTTGACCCAAGGAGGCAGCAGATTGTGCGGAGTCGTGACGTCACGTTCGACGAGAAAAGCCGTTGGACAGACAAGGAGGCAGGTCTCTCCAAGAGGGGGGAGTGGATGCCACTCCTTGAGGGGGAGATGCCGGAGGACGTGAATGAGGGTGACGTCCTCAGAGCAACACCAGCCGGAGAGATCGCCTGAGCGATTGGCGACCGGCAGAATTTGTTCCGGCCAGTTCGGATGAAGAATCCGAAGCACCGGAGATGGACGAGGAGGCGGGGAGTCGATCTATGTCTCCAAGGTCTCCAAGAGAGGGAGATCAGGCACTTCGAGAGGATGGCGTCAAAAGGGGACAGCAACAACAACAACCGCCTCAAGAGCCCCGCACAAGTAACCGTGTGCGAAGAAGGACAAAAAGGTATGATGCCAACAAGGGCATTTGGACTGGGTTTGCACAAGCCTTCTTCACGCAAGAGGAGCCTCAATCTGTAAAGGAGGCACTGCAGCGGAAGGTTGGGGCTGAGTGGGAGGGAGCAATAAAATCTGAGCTTGCCTCCCACGAGGAGAACGGCATTTGGGAGCTGGTTGACCGGCCGGAGGGTGAGAAAATCATCCGCTCCAAGTGGATCTTCCGGAAGAAGCTCACAAAGGAGGGGAAGGTGGAGCGGTACAAGGCGTGGCTGGTGGCAAAAGGATATGCCCAGAGAAAAGGGGAGGACTACGAGGAGACCTTTGCACCAGTTGCCAAGTTTGCCTCCATCCGTACTATCCTCAAGGTGGCAGCGGCACGCGACTACGAAATCCACCAAATGGACGTGAAAACCGCGTTCCTCAATGGCGACCTGGACAAGGAAGTCTACATGGAGGTGCCAGAGGGGGTGGATGCGCCGCAAGGGAAGGTGTGCCGGCTTCGCAGGGCGCTCTATGGACTGAAGCAAGCTCCGCTCATGTGGTACCTCAAGATGGATAGTTTCATGGGTGAGCTTGGCTTCAAGCGCTGCGAGGCCGATCACAGCGTGTACGTGCGTAATCAGCCAGGAATCCACCAAATTGTCATCCTCTACGTGGATGACCTCATCCGTGTGTCTTCGAGTGAGGGGGAGCTCAAGAGCCTGAAGCAACAGCTTGGCAGCCGGTTCAAGATGACAGACATGGGCGAGCTTGAGTACTACCTTGGCATCGCCATCAAGAGGGACCGCAAAGCACGCACACTGGAGATGGGCCAAGAATAATATGTGCAGGAGGTGCTCCGCCGCTACAACATGGTGGATTGCAATCCCATTGGCACACCTATGACAACGACATGTGAGCTGAGCTCGAGCATGGGCCCGAGCACGGAGGACGAGAACGCGGAGATGGCTGGAGTACCGTACCAGTCCGCAGTTGGCAGCATAATGTATGCCATGGTGGCGACACGGCCTGACCTTGCCTTTGCTGAAGGACAAGTGAGCCGCTATGTTGCTTATCCGGGGCCGCTGCATTGGCAAGCGGTGAAGAGAATCCTCCGCTACTTGAAGGCAACGACACATTCGCGACTTGTGTTTCGAGGGGGAGCACGGACTGACTCCCTTGAGTTGGTTGGCTACTCTGATGCTGACTGGGCAGGTGACGTTGATGACCGCAAGTCAACATCTGGCTATGTTTTTGTGCTTGGTGGTGCAGCGGTGTCTTGGGCAAGCCGGAAGCAGGACAGTGTGGCTCTATCCAGCACTGAGGCGGAGTATATTGCGCTCGCGGAAGCCGCAAAGGAGGCACTATGGCTGCGGCGATTGCTCAAGGAGATTAGGGTGCCGCAAAAGAAGCCAACGTCACTAAATGTTGACAACATGAGTACCATCAGCCTGACCAAGAACCCTGTGCTACACCGGAGGAGCAAGCACATAGAGATCCGGCATCACTTTGCACGAGACCTCGTTGCAAAGGGTGATGTGGTGCTTGTGGACTGCGGCACAAAGCACATGCTTGCTGATGCCATGACAAAGGCGCAACCCAAGGACAGGCATGATGCTACTTGTATGGAGCTTGGGCTTTCCCAAGCCTCTTGAGTTGCAGGCTGAGCATGGACAACTGCCATGGGTGACGCGCAAGGGGGAGATTGTTGGAATGATGCTCCTCACCATGGCAGGAGTGACTCCAAAAAGGAACACCAAAAAGACAAGCCTTATTGGCTTAGTGGTTAATGGTGTCCACCTCTAGAGGCAGGGGCCCGGGTTCAAGTCCCACGAGATGAAATTCTGCCCTGCCTCAAGGGAGGTGGAAAATAGATGCCAGGAAGATAACTCATCCTCTAGAGTTCCTCTTTAAGTTTCTAGAAGGCCAGGTGAGGGTCTAGGAAGGTGGCACACCTTCTAGAAGGGATGACTTGTCCTAGAAGGCATCTAGAGGTGTCTTGGTCTTCTGGACACCTTCCCTCCTACTAGAAGCAAGCTGAGGAATCTAGGAGGGGGTAGAAGCTTCTACAGGAGGGAAGGGATGCCTTCCTAGGTGGAAGAAGGACAGCCTACCAAGGAGCACTCTAGAAGCCATAGAATCTGCTAGGAAGCTCCAAATCTGGCATACTTTGGTGTTCAGGAAAGCTTACATCAGTGGCTATAAAATGCCACTGCTTGTAGGCCTTGATCAAGTGTTCATTCCCAGTCAATTGAGGCCAAATCTATTGCCTCAATCTCTGACCAGTATGTTGCCATCCTTGGAACCAGTTGCCTCCACAGTTTCAGTCTTTCCAAAAACAGTTGGGGGTGTGAAACAGCAACTGCTAGGGACCCTCCAGGGTGCACACTCACCCTCAAGCCAACAGATGCACCCTGGCCGCGGACGCATGGTCAAAACTCTGCTCCATCTACCAGTCAAGCAACCTTGCCAATCAGCTCTTCATCTTCAAACGGCTCGTCACCCTCCAAGCCAACGAAGGCGACAACAACATAGAGATCATGCAGTAGATTGAGTCCCTCGCAGCGGAGTGCGTGGCCACAGGTTGGGAGTTCGACTCTCAGTTGCAAGCTATGATCCTCCTTCTGGCCTTGCCGGACAGTTGGAGTCCCATGATCACAGTCCTTGGTGGCTGGCCTTCCGACGAGCTGAAGTACCCGAAGGTTGCTGAGTACGTGCGCAATGAGTGGATGCGACGTGGCGGTCGAGAGAATGCAGCGGCATCAAGTTCAGCTTACACGGTTCATCCTCAAAGTGGAGGCCGCGGCGACAAGTGGAAGGGTGCCAAATAGTGCACTAAGAAGGGTGACAAGAAGGGGGAGTGCTTCAACTGTGGCAAGGAGGGCCACTACGCGCGCAACTGTNTAACGTCCGCATTGAGTCAATTGTGGATGGAAAACCTGTCACGAGCACAATCTACGATGTGCTGCATATGCCTAACTTTGGGGCAAACCTGCTCTCCGTCAGCCGCCTTACCGACAAGGGACTTGAGGTGCTCTTCACAAAGAAGGAGGCCGTCATCCGCAAAGAGGGCAAAGGTGAGGTGATTGCGCGTGCCAAGAGGGAGGACGACTTGTACCTGCTATGCGCAAAAATCCTCAGCAGCCGGGTGGGGTCCAACGCCGCCAACCTTGCAACGAAGGATGGAGGAGACCTGGACCTATGGCACCGCCGACTTTGCCACATTTCTCCATCAACAGTGGAGGAGATGGCTAAGAGGGAAGTGGTACGGGGTCTCCAAATCAGCAGCCTTGATGGAACCAAGGAGACCGTGTGTGAGCCATGCATCATTGGCAAATCAACTCGGCAGCCATTTGTCGCCAAGGGGACGCGTGCATCGGCAAAACTGGCCGTGGTATACACAGATGTGTGTGGACCGCTTGAGAGCTCCATCGGTGGAGCTCGCTACTTCCTCACCTTCATCGATGACCATAGCCGGAAACTCTACCTCTACCCAATGAAGCGGAAGAGTGAGGTCCTTGCGTGCATGCAAGAGTTTGTGGCTGATGTGGAGCGGCAAACAGAGTTGAAGGTGAAGGCGTTCCGGAGTGACAACGGTGGTGAATATGCGGGGTGCCTTGGGTGGATGAAGAGCAAGGGGATTGAGTGGCAGAAAACAACTCCACACTCCCCACAACACATAGGCGTTGCAGAGAGAGCGAATCGCACAATCCTTAACATGGTGCGATCCATGTTGAGTGACGCTGGCCTTACACAACGGTATTGGGCGGAGGCGGCAAGGACAGCAGCGTACATCATGAATCTCATGCCGACCAAGCCGCTGAAGGACAAGGAGAGCAATGCGTGGAAGACGCCACAAGAAGTGTGGAGCGGGAGGAAGCCGGCAGTGGGTCACCTCCGCACGTTTGGTTGTGTTGCACATGCAATGGTGTAGGCACGTGAGGGACGAAGCAAGCTGGACCCGCCTACTCGCCGGTGTATTTTCCTTAGATATGAGAGCGGAAACAAGGCGTATCGGCTCTTTGACCCAAGGAGGCAGCAGATTGTGCGGAGTCGTGACGTCACGTTCGACGAGAAAAGCCGTTGGACAGACAAGGAGGCAGGTCTCTCCAAGAGGGGGGAGTGGATGCCACTCCTTGAGGGGGAGATGCCGGAGGACGTGAATGAGGGTGACGTCCTCGGAGCAACACCAGCCGGAGAGATCGCCTGAGCGATTGGCGACCGGCAGAATTTGTTCCGGCCAGTTCGGATGAAGAATCCGAAGCACCGGAGATGGACGAGGAGGCGGGGAGTCGATCTATGTCTCCAAGGTCTCCAAGAGAGGGAGATCAGGCACTTCGAGAGGATGGCACCAAAAGGGGACAGCAACAACAACAACCGCCTCAAGAGCCCCGCACAAGTAACGGTGTGCGAAGAAGGACAAAAAGGTATGATGCCAACAAGGGCATTTGGACTGGGTTTGCACAAGCCTTCTTCACGCAAGAGGAGCCTCAATCTGTAAAGGAGGCACTGCAGTGGAAGGTTGGGGCTGAGTGGGAGGGAGCAATAAAATCTGAGCTTGCCTCCCAAGAGGAGAACGGCATTTGGGAGCTGGTTGACCGGCCGGAGGGTGAGAAAATCATCCGCTCCAAGTGGATCTTCCGGAAGAAGCTCACAAAGGAGGGGAAGGTGGAGCGGTACAAGGCGCGGCTGGTGGCGAAAGGATATGCCCAGAGAAAAGGGGAGCACTACGAGGAGACCTTTGCACCAATTGCCAAGTTTGCCTCCATCCGTACTATCCTCTCAGTGGCAGTGGCACGCGACTACGAAATCCACCAAATGGACGTGAAAACCGCGTTCCTCAATGGCGACCTGGACAAGGAAGTCTACATGGAGGTGCCAGAGGGGGTGGATGCGCCGCAAGGGAAGGTGTGCCGGCTTCGCAGGGCGCTCTATGGACTGAAGCAAGCTCCGCTCATGTGGTACCTCAAGATGGATAGTTTCATGGGTGAGCTTGGCTTCAAGCGCTGCGAGGCCGATCACAGCGNTCCTCTACGTGGATGACCTCATCCTTGTGTCTTCGGATGAGGGGGAGCTCAAGAGCCTGAAGCAACAGCTTGGCGGCCGGTTCAAGATGACAGACATGGGCGAGCTTGAGTACTACCTTGGCATCGCCATCAAGAGGGACCGCAAAGCACGCACACTGGAGATGGGCCAAGAAAAATATGTGCAGGAGGTGCTCCGGCGCTACAACATGGTGGAGTGCAACCCCATTGGCACACCTATGACAACGACATGTGAGCTCGAGCATGGGCCCGAGCACGGAGGACGAGAACGCGGAGATGGCTGGAGTACCGTACCAGTCCGCAGTTGGCAGCATAATGTATGCCATGGTGGCGACGCGGCCTGACCTTGCCTTTGCTGAAGGACAAGTGAGCCGCTATGTTGCTCATCCGGGGCCGCTACATTGGCAAGCGGTGAAGATAATCCTCCGCTACTTGAAGGCAACGACACATTCGCGACTTGTGTTGGAATGATGCTCCTCACCATGGCAGGAGTGACTCCAAAAAGGAACACCAAAAGGACAAGCCTTATTGACTTAGTGGTTAATGGTGTCCACCCCTAGATACAGGGAACCGGGTTCAAGTCCCACAAGATGAAATTCTACCCTGCCTCAAGGGAGGTGGAAAATAGATGCCAGGAAGCTAGCTCAACCTCTAGAGTTCCTCTTTAAGTTTCTAGAAGGCCAAGTGAGGGTCCAGGAAGGTGGCACACCTTCTAGAAGGGGTGACTTGTCCTACAAGGCATCTAGAGGTGTCTTGGTCTTCTGGACACCTTCCCTCCTACTAGAAGCAAGCTGAGGAATCTAGGAAGGGGCGGAAGCTTCTACAGGAGGGAAGGGATGCCTTCCTAGGTGGGAAAAGGACAGCCTACCAAGGAGCACTCTAGAAGCCATAGAATCTGCTAGGAAGCTCCAAATCTGGCATGCTTTGGTGTTCTGGAAAGCTTAGATCAGTGGCTATAAAATGCCACTGCTTGTGAGCCTTGATCAAGTGTTAATTCCCATCCAATTGAGGCCAAAACTATTGCCTCACTCTCTGACCAGATTTTGCCATCCTTGGAACCAGTTGCCTCCANGAGGTGGAAAATAGATGCCAGGAAGCTAGCTCAACCTCTAGAGTTCCTCTTTAAGTTTCTAGAAGGCCAAGTGAGGGTCCAGGAAGGTGGCACACCTTCTAGAAGGGGTGACTTGTCCTACAAGGCATCTAGAGGTGTCTTGGTCTTCTGGACACCTTCCCTCCTACTAGAAGCAAGCTGAGGAATCTAGGAAGGGGCAGAAGCTTCTAGAGGAGGGAAGGGATGCCTTCCTAGGTGGGAAAAGGACAGCCTACCAAGGAGCACTGTAGAAGCCATAGAATCTGCTAGGAAGCTCCAAATCTGGCATGCTTTGGTGTTCTGGAAAGCTTAGATCAGTGGCTATAAAATACCACTGCTTGTAGGCCTTGATCAAGTGCTAATTTCCTTCCAATTGAGGCTAAAACTATTGATACACTCTCTGACCAGATTTTGCCATCCTTGGAACCAGTTGCCTCCACAGTTTCAGTCTCTCTAAAACGAGTTGGTGGTGTGAACCAGCCACTGCTAGGGACCCTCCAGGGTGTACACTCACCCTCAGGCCAACAGGTCTGGTGGTTGATACCGTGTTGGCTCAACCAGCCTTTGCACGCCTCCTACTCACCACCGTTGTCCGTACACAATGGCTTGACCTTCTTGCTTGTCTACCGCTGTACCATCGTGACAAACTCTTGTAGCTTCTTGACCTCTTCCTTTGTCTTCAGGAAGTAGATCTACATCTTGCGACTGTGGTCATCGATGAAGAACAAGAAATACTGGCTGCCATCGTTCGAAGGGGTGCGAAATGGTCGGCACACATCAGATTGAATCAGGTCCAAGATTTGTGCCGCACGTTGTCCATTACGCTCAAAGGGCTTTCTCTTTGCCTTGACTTGGAGGCATGGCTCACACAGCTTTTTGCACTTTCCCTCATCCTTGGCCTTGCATCTCTCCATCCCATGAACCACTTTGTGCTGTTGCATAGCTTGTAATGTGCGCCTGTGCCACAGCTCAGCATCTTCGTTGGTGGAGTTGGCTGCCATGGTGACGGCTTGTGGTGCAACATCATGCTTTGGAGACTTGGGCTCTTCAACTGCCGCTTATCCCTCATTCGTACTCTCAAGGGGTTTGGTCTGTAGCACATAGAGCCCATCAACTCTTGGGACCTGTGTGACAAGACTCTCCTTGAGATAGGAGATCTTGATGTCCTTGTTCTTGAGAATCACGAAGCACGACATGATGGTTGTAAAGACGACCGTCATGTTGTGCTCCGTGATTTTGGACACTGACAAGAGGTTTGCCGCAAAAGACGGCATGTAGACAAGGTTCTCCAGCTTCAAGTATTTTCAGCACCGTTCACGTTGATGCAGATCAACTTATCTCGCTCGCCTTGCTCATGGACAAGTCTGCCGTTGGCACACTTGAAGCGACGTTTAGTGTCCCCAATGGAGATGAACCCATTCTTCTCCCTTGAAGAGTGGTGGTTCGTGCAACAGTCAAGCCTGTATGCTCCACGCTTGAGTAGTGCTGCTCCCTTGGTTGCCGGCAAGCTCTCAGCCATCATGTTTGTCAAATCTTTCTTACCCTTTCCTTTGTCCTCATATCTACCATCATGATCTCCGTCTTCCTTCTTGGTAGCCCTATACTCCCGTGCTTAATGCCCAGGCTTGCCACAGTTATGGCACTTCCCAGGATGCTTTGAACTCTTTCCACTGCCAACATTGCCTTTTCCTCTATTGCCACGGCTTCCGCTACTACTTTGACGAGAAGAGAAATTGTTGCCAGGACTACCGTACTGTGCAGCATAGGCTGAAATGTTAGCCTTACTACCGCTGCAACGCATGGCCTAGTTCCGCACGTACTCGGACATTGCCCCATACGTCAAATCCTCCTCCTTACAGCCCCCAAAGACGGTGATCAGAGGACGTGAGTTTTCAGGTAGCGCCATGAGGAGGATCATGGCCTGCATGTTGGTGTCGATTTCCCAGTTCATTTGGGTCACTTGTCGCAGCAGTCCTTCAAACTACAACAGGAAGTCTGGAATCGACTCTCCCTCGCTCATCCTTATTGAAATCAGCTTTTGAAGGATGAAGAGGCAATTTGCAAGAGCCGTTGATTGGTGTACACGTGCAAGCTTCTCATAAGCCTTTGATGCATGTGTGACACTCTGGAGGTGGACATGCTATGACTCATGCACTAATGTCACAAAAATCACAAGCGCCATGTCATTTTTGACACTCCACGCTTCATATCCAGGATCTGGTTTTGGAGGTTCAACCTATTCTCCAAGGAACATCTTCAAGTAGCTACGTGCCCTCATGACAATCTCAAATTTCCATTTTCACAAGGGAAAATCAAACCCTGTGAACTTTGATGTCCCACCGTTGACCTGCTTGAGAGTGAGCGTCACGAGTGTCGTAATACTACTTCTTTGCTTGTCTGCTTCTGTGCTTCATTCAGGCCAATGTAGGCTCATGTAGGCTGTTTTCAATTACCAGTTTATAAGGTGCAGATCCGTCGCTTACCCCTTTACCGTTGATCACCTGCAAACAGAGAAGAACGCACACTAGCGAGCCCACGGTCTTGCCTCCAAGGGCAGAGCTTATCCTGGTTAGGGCCAATGGGTCCTACCTCCAAGGGCAGAGCTTATCTTTGAACCTTGTTTGGTAAGTGCCAACACCCGCCGTTGGAGGTGATGGAGCAGATGAAGCAGATGGCATAAATGGAGCTGATGCGTGCTGCAAGACAGAGAGGGCAAGATGGCAAGATAGTCAGTGTGGACCCATAACCCTTTGTCAACCTGCTTGAGGCGGCAGTCTAGAAAACGGGTTGTGACACAATCGTTCCCACTAACCGCTCTTGGTATTGCAACCAAGAAATGATATCATCCTCAGAGCCAAGGTTCCACACTAAGCAGCTCAAAGGAATCACTTCCTTGCACTGTGTCCTTAGCACCTAGTGACTTTCGCGCGAGGAGCAGAATCGTGGGGCTTAGATCAACCAATGCTTCTTTAGTGTCTACCTTTGGTAGACAACTCTGTTAGGAGTCTCAAAGGTAAGAAGTGTACTCAATGACAGACAACTGACGGGTTCTTATAGTCCTAGAGCCAGCCTCTAGCCTAGGCGCGTAGTGGCTCCTTTGATGAGCCACTTTGGGGGCAATGTGGATTCCATCATCCCGCATGCCTACGTGGCGCTCTCTATGACCGCCAAGTGGCACCAGCCACCAGGAATGAGCTTGGAATGTTCTAAGATGTCTCTTAGACCCTTCCTTTCCCCCATTTGGTCACAAAGAAAATAAGTCACCGGGCTGGGATCTGACCCACAGACCTCTCGCTTTAGAGACTAACTCTGGAGCATCTAAGCCATAAGAAGTTGTCCTAGGTAGTGTTTGCTGGCTATACTATCCAGATTAGACCAAGGGGACTTGCTCCAAAGAAGCAGTGCATGCCTTGTCCATTTGAACCAGACTTAGGGGACTTACTCCAAGGGAGCAGTGTATGCCTAGTCCGTCTTGTGCTTGTCCAAATATCAGCCATGGACAAGGAGCATATCAGGTCAACAACCAGCAGCAACAGCAACAGAACCAGACCGGGGTGCGCCATTTTGGCAACATGAACGTGGCCAAGGAGGTGCGCGATGGCCTCTTTATGACGAAGTCTGACATGTCGCAGAAGGAGAAGACGTATTTGGTATGGGCCAAGGACTCAAGGTGTACCAAGAGTCTAACGCACCATAAGGAGTGGTTTACGCAGCTGCTATCCATTCCCCTCCGACCGATTGCTTTGGTTGATGATTGGGTAGTGTATGCTCAGGGGATTGGGATTGTGGAAATGTGGTAAGAGACCGCGCGTGGCATTGAACTGGGAGTGTTCCATGGCGTGCCGTATGTACCTGATGTTGCATTCAACCATCTTTCAGTGCCCTCTCTCACCAACAAAAGACTGCGATTCGTCTTTGACGACAACTATGGCTACATCCTTGACAAGGAAACGGGAGAGGAGTTAGCCAAGTCGGTAAGGAGGGCGACATGTACCGCCTGTTGGGGGCGACCAAGATCCCGCGTGAGTAGAGTCTTGCAGCAATGGTGTAGGCCACAGATGAGAAAATCTAGCATGTGCGCTACGGCCACATTGGCATGCACGTCTTACAGTAGCTTCAAACAAAGCAGATGGTGTGTGACTTGCCCACCATCTGTAACTTTGACCAGCAGTTGTGCATCGAGTGTTTGGAGGGAAAGCAGCATCGCGAGGCGTTCTCTGGAGTAGGGGAGCGTACGAACGAGGTACTGGAGTTGGTCCACATAGATTTGTGTGGCCCGATGCAGACCCGGATCTTTGGAAGCTCTAGGTGTTTTCTCACCTTCATTGATGATTTCAGCCATTACACTGCTGTGTACTTCTTTTCCTCTAAGGACCAGTGCTTTGACAGGTTCAAGGAGTTCAGGGCCATGGTGGAGAACCAGACTAGCAAGAAAATCAAGGCGTTACATAGTGACCGTAGTAGAGAATACATGAGAAAGCAGTTCCAAGACTACCTTGTAGCAGTAGGCATCAATGCGCTCGAACATGACCATACTCGTCGTAGCAAAACAGCGTAGCAGAACGCGCCAACCGCACCATCGTTGAGTCGGCTCGCTCGATGCTGCACGCGGCTAGGCTCACCTATCACTTCTAGGTTTAAGCAATGAGCACTTTTGCATACATCAAGAACCGCAGTCCCACCAAGGCGTTGGAACAGATGATACCGTACGAGGCGTGGTTTGGCAAGTAGCCGAGTGTGGGTCATCTTCATGAGTTTGACAGCTTGGCGCACATGCAAGTGCTCTGGGAGAAGCGACACAAATGGGACGCAAAGAGCGCACAGATGCTAATGATCGACTATGACGTGGCAAGCAAGGCGTATCGTCTTTACGAGAGAAATACTGGCCATGTCATCATCTCCATGGATGTTGTTTTCAACGAATGTAACGTCATCGGCACCAACATCATCTGCAAAGAGGCAACGGAACCAGTAGCTGATGAAGGACTGGGAGTAGATATCCTCCATGACCCCGTCTCTCCTGAACCTTCCTCTACTGTGACAGTCAGAAAACCACTCTACTCTCCTATGTCTAATGCACCACGAGTAACGACCTCATCGACAGAAGTTGAGGAAGAAGATACACCACCCTTAGCAGGAGCAAATGTGCCAGCAGCACCGCGCCAGCGGCCTGTTAACGCTCGAGCACCAGGTCACATGTACCCTCTTAGGATACGCTACAAACATGGTGAGCGCGGGCAGTTCTGGATGTTGCAAAAACCAATTCAGCTGAATGTTGCAGTTGCAAAACATTCAGACGAGCCAACATCCTACAAGGAGGCCATGGCTCTACCAGATGCTGCAAATTGGGCACAACCTATGCAGCAGGAGATACAGTCGCAGCTCGACAACGGTACGTGGGAGCTGACTAAGCGTCTACCGAGATGCAAGATAATCATGCACAAATGGGTATTCAAGAAGAAGAGAGGTGTAGATGGCAAGGTCAAAAAGTACAAGGCGAGGCTGGTCGTCAAGGGCTACTCGCAGCAGGACGGCATCGACTACACCGAAACCTTTGCTCGTGTTATAAAGTTTGCCACTATGCAAACTCTCTTTCTTATGCAGCAGTTGAGGACTTTGAGATTTACCACATGGATGTCATGACGAGATTCTTCAACGGTAACTTGGAGGAGGAAATCTACATGGAACAGCCGGAGGGATTCATCGTGGATGGCAAGGAGCACCTGGTTTGCAAGATGCACAAGTCGCTGTACGGCCTCAAGCAAGCGTCGCGTGCTTGGAAAAAAAAATAGATGCAGTACTGTAGTGCATAGGGTTTGAGCGCAATGAGTATGACTACAGCGTCTATCCCTAGCAGCATGGTCATGAGGTGCTCATCATCTTCGTCCATGTGCATGACATGCTCCTCCTTTCCAACAGCATGTCCGCTCTATAGGAGTTCAAGGAGGCCATGCAGGAGCGCTTCCAGATGTCTCATCGCAGGGAGGCATCATACTTCCTTGGTATCCGGATCACGCGTGACCGCAAAACACACTTTCTCTTGCTGCAGCAGAGCTGCTACATCAAGGATGTTTTGTATTTGGCAGCTTTGCGCACATGCACTTGCCAAAGGAGAAGCAGCAAAACTAGGATACGAAGAGCGCGCAGATGCTGATGATTGGCTACGACATGGCAAGCAAGGCATATCGCCTCTACAAGAGGGATACAGGCCATGTGATCATCTCCAGGGATGTCGTCTTCAACGAGAGCAACGTCATCGGCACCAACATTGTCTGTGAAGAGGCAGTAGAAGTAGCAGCTGACGAGGTAGTGGGAGCAGATATCCTTCTTGATCCAGTCTCTCTTGATCCTTCCTCCACTGTGACAGTGGGAGAACCAGTCTACTCTCCCATGTCTGATGCTGTACATACAGTAGCCTCATCGGCAAAAGGAGAGGAAGGAGATGCACCACCATCAGTAGGAGCAGTTGTGCCAGCAGCACCGCGCCAGTCCCCTGCTAACGCGCCAGCACTAGGTCAAAGGTACCCTCTCAGGGTACACTACAAGCCACGTGAGCGCGGGCATTTCAGGATCTAGAAACCAGACCAGATCAACGTCGCAGTTCCAGCAGACTCTGATAAGCCGGCGTCGTATAAGGAGGCCATGGCTGCACGAGATGCAGCAGATTGGGTACGTGCTGTGCAACAAGAGATACAATCGCAGCTCAACAACGGTTCGTGGGAGCTGACTAAGCGTCCACCTGACGTAAGGTGATCAAGTGCAAGTGGGTGTTCAAGAAGAAGCGGGGAGCAGATGGCAACCTAGAAAAGTACAAGGCAAGTCTGGTCACCAAGGGCTACTCGCAGGAGGAAGGCATCGACTACACGAAAATCTTTGCTCCTGTTGCAAAGTTTTCCTCTGTGCACACGCTCCTTTCTTATGCAACAGCTGAGGACTTGGAGATAAATTCACCACATGGATGTCAAGACGACATTCTAAATGGTGACTTCGATGAGGAGATCTATATGGAGCAGCCGGAGGGATTCGTCATGAATGGCCAGGAGGACCTGGTTTCCAAGCTACAGAAGTCGTTGTACGGCCTCAAGCAAGCATCGCATGCTTGGAACCAGATTTTGGATGCGTTGCTACAGTGCATGGGGCTTGAGTGCAGTGAGTGTGACTATAGTGTCTATTGCTGGCAGCATGGTCATGAGGTGCTCATCATCATCGTCTAAGTGGATGACATGCTTTTCCTTTCGAATAGCATGTCTGCACTACAGGAATTCAAGGAGGCCATGTAGGAGCGCATCCAGATGTTAGATCTCGGGGAGGCATCATACTTCCTTGGTATTCAGATCACGCGTGATCCCAAAACACGCTCTCTCTCGCTCCAACACAGCCGCTATATCAAGGATGTTTTGAAGCAATTCGGCATGGCAGAGGCCAAGCCCATCAGCACCCCGCTGGAGACCTGGCAGTACATCGTGAGCTTCAATGGAGAAGCAGATGCAGCTGAGCGACACAAGTACCACAGCATCATCTACAGTCTCATGTACTTGATGGTGACAACAAGGCCGGACCTCGCACAGGCTGTGAGCGTTGTGAGCAAGCACATAGCGAGTCCCGGACCTGAGCACCGGAAGGCAGTGAAGCGGATCTTCCGCTACCTTGCTGGAACCATCAACATCGGCATCACCTACAATGGCGATGACAACATCATAGGCTACACATATGCAGATTGGGCTTCAAACCCTGAGGACCGCAAGTCCATCTCTTGACATGTGTTCCTCATGAATGGTGGGGCCATCAGTTGCTGCAGCAAGCGGCAGGTGGTCGTGACCACCTCAAGCACGGAAGGTGAGTACGTCTCTCTGAGCTCTGGAGACAAGGAAGCAGTTTGGCTTAAGCGTCTCATGGCAGAGATGAGTGGGAGTGCGGTAGTTCCGGTTCCTGTTCTAGTTCCAGCTATCAAGCTAGAGTTTGCTCCAACTAGTAAGCAGGTCGCTGATTTCTGCACCAAGCCAGTGACCCGTGAGAAATACAGTTCTGCATGAAGGCATGTAGACTCAGTCCTCTCTGACCAGGACAAAATGTGAGATTGTTGGAAAAGGAGGCATGGTTGAGTCTGAGGTCCACAGGAGCAAGTTCTAGGAAACTACCAGATGTGTGTTTCGATTGTCAATCCGACTTCTTCATTGGAAATATCAGGTGGAAAAATGTGTAAGATCAAAGTTTGAGGCCGATCCAGCGGTCCGATTGGGACATGAATTCTCAAAGTTTCTGGGGTCATCGACCCTTGATATCAAGGTGACCATAGGCGATGGCTCTATGCCTTAGCCTGAGAAAAGAAAAAGGAAAGAGGTCCAGGGTCAAGACCTGATGGGAGAAATATCCAAAAAGATCCTAGATTCTTGGGTTGCCTTGTCAGAGTGTGCTCACTAAGAAAAATGTACCTCTTCTTACTTTTTAGCTGAGGTGAGATCCTTGTGTACTAGCCATGGATACATGGCAATCTCCATGGGTATGCCCTTTTGAAAACAGGGTATGTTGTTGCTCGTACTCTAGCTCATTCCAGCCACCTTGTAAACGGTATATCTTCCAAATGTACCAATGGAAGGAGAAGACTTTTAGTATAATAGAAAGCTAAGGAAAAATACTTCAATTCGCATATGCTTATCTTGATATTTGACAATGAAATGAAAGAATTATGGTCATCACAAGGCGACACACTTACACAAGCCCTTNTGTGTACTAGCCATGGATACATGGCAATCTCCATGGGTATGCCCTTTTGAAAACAGGGTATGTTGTTGCTCGTACTCTAGCTCATTCCAGCCACCTTGTAAACGGTATATCTTCCAAATGTACCAATGGAAGGAGAAGACTTTTAGTATAATAGAAAGCTAAGGAAAAATACTTCAATTCGCATATGCTTATCTTGATATTTGACAATGAAATGAAAGAGTTATGGTCATCACAAGGCGACACACTTACACAAGCCCTTGCTAACCTCAATTTGAAAATAAATCTCAATCTGATGGTTACATCTTTGCGATTTCATGCTCGTTGAAAAGCTTGTCTCTTGAACGTGAAGATCCAGTGGTCGATTGTCAAATTTGGTGGAGATTTCACCCTAACCCATTACTCTCAAAAGGACGGCGTGCCCTGAGTGAAAGTGGTAGAACCTAGCTCTGATACCGTGTGTTGGAACTAGAGGAAAGAGGGAGCCTTGGAGCAGCAAATATGTGGGACTGAAACGGCATCACTTGGGCTACAGAATGGTCGTTAAATCACTCAAAATGATGGAGTACATATAAAGATTGAGCTTGGGCAAGTCAGCCCTCTCTCAAGCCACACCATTTAGCCATGGAGGCTAAGGCTCAGACACTAGAGTCCATAATCTGACACAAGAGAGGAAATCAGCCAAGCAATCAAGCACACCACTCATACATAACCTAGAGAGCTAGAAATTGCTCTCATGGCAGAATCCTAGTGGACACATAATCCACAATCCCATGGAGAATCGCCAAGTATCCATGGCTAGCACACAAGGATCTCACCTCGCCTAAAACGTAATGAGAGATACATTTTTCCTAGTCATCACACTCTGACAAGGTAACCCAAGAATCGAAGACCTTTTTGGATATTGCTCCCATCAAGACTTGACCCTGGACCTCTTGCGTTTTTCTTTTCTTAGGCTAAGGCATGGAGGCATTGCCCACGGTGACCCAGATACCGGCGGTCGAGGAATCCAGAAACTTAAAAAATTCATATCACTCAATCGGTCAATTGGATTAGCCTGAAACTTGGACCGTGCACATTTTGCCACCTGATCTTTTCCATGGAAAAGTCAGATTGACGATCGGAGTAGGCATCTAGTAGTTTCTTGGAACTTGCTCCTATGGACTTGAAACTGAACCGGATGGCTCCTTTCAAAACAATTGCAATTGGTGCTTCAAGGCGTAGTTAGTTCTGTTGCTCAAACGCTGCCAGTGATCCATTGTCTTAGGTAGAGCCACCAGCCTCAGAGTTTGACTCAGAGGCCTCGGACGACTTAGACCCAGTGTCAGAGACCGTCGTTGTGTCAACCTACATTGTTGGGAAAGGAGCCATCCGGCTCAGTTTCAGGTCCACAAGAGCAAGTTCCAGGAAACTACTAGATGCCTGCTCCAATGGTCAATCTAACTTCTTCATTGAAAAGATCAGGTGGCAAAATTTCTACGGTCCAAGTTTTGAGCCGATCCAACGGTCAGATTGAGAGATATGGTTTTTCTAAGTTTTCAAGCTCATTGACCGTCGATATCTCGGTGACCATGGGCGATGGCTCCATGCCTTCGTCTGAGAAAATAAAAGGAAAGAGATCCAGGGTCAAGACCTGATGAGAGAAATATCCAAAAAGGTCCTAGATTCTTGGGTTGCCTTGTCATAGTGTGCAGGCTAGGAAAACGGTACCTCTCCTTACTTTTTATGTGAGGTGAGATCCTTGTGTGCTAGCCATGGACACATGGGGATCTCCATGGGATTGTGGGTCATGTGACCACTAGGAGTGTGCCATGAGAGACTTTTCTAGCTCTCTAGGGCGTGCGTGAGTAGTCAGCCTGATTGCTAGGCTGATTTCCTCTCTTGTGTGAGATTATGGACACTAACGTCTGAGCCTTAGCCTCAACGGCTAAGTGATGTGGCTTGTGAGAGGGCTGACATGCCCAAGCTCTAGCTCTATATGTACTCCATCATTTTGAGTGATTCAACAACTATTCTTCATCGCAACTAATGCCCTTTCAGTCCCTTATGTTTGCTCATCCAAGCCTCCCTCTCTTCTCTAGATCCAACACTTGGTATCAGAGCCAAGTTGTACCTGTTTCAGGTAGCACACGCCGTCACTTTGATAATCAACCACTGGATCAGATAAGCTTTCCAACGAGCCAAAGATTGCGAAGATCGAACGGTTGGGTTGAAAGTTACGCTGAAAACAAGGTCGGTCAGGGCTACACTCTTCTCTCTGAGTAAGACTATGGCCTTGTGAGGATCATAATTCTCTCATTTCTTTGTCACATTTAAAAAGTAGCACATGCAAATTGCAGTATTTTGCCAAACCTTTCCATTGGTGCAAAAATATTTCCATTCCATTGGTACGTTTGGGAGAAATGCTGTTTACAAGGTGGCTGGTCTGAGCTACAGTGGGAGCAGTAGCATATCCTGTTTCCAAAAGGACATATCTCTGGAAATCCCATGTTGATGACCCTGTTTTATGGGTCGATCTGAAAGGTTTTAAGCTGCATTTTATAGTGGTGAGCTCAAATCTTCCAAATTTCCAGTTTGCTGGCCTCTAGAGTTCATTATCTATCAGATAGAATTCTGACAGAAGTAGTAACGGAAGCAAGGGTAGCGCCGCCACTCAAGGGCAATGCTGAGCATCACCAAAGCTCAAAATAGCAACAGCAGGCATGGTAAGAGTAGCCCAGCCCTTGGAGAGGCTCGAAGGATGCGCCAATGTCACGTTTTGAAAAATCCGTACACCCCTCCTTTTCGGAAGAGGGGCTTGTGGGAGGTGGTGAGCGGCGAGGAGCGCGCTTAGTCTCCACATGCAAAGGCATCACCGTAGCGCAAGTGGTGGTGTGGAAGACGCCGCAAAAAGATGTAGCAGATACAAGTTCATCTATGACTGCAGGAACGTCATATGAGGAGTGGAAGAAGAAGGACAGGCAAGCCTACAGGCTGCTTGTCAACACCATCTCCAACCCCCATCTTCAGTACGTGAATGATAAGGCTACTACAAAAGAGTGATGGGACACATTTTGCAAGAAGTATGAGAGCAAGGATCTTGCATTCCTCATGCTTTTGGAGGAGAAGATGATGACGTTAAAATACATGGTAGAGAAGAGATGGAGGCGTACTTGGACAAGGCAAAGGAGTTGCTGCAGCAGCTGAAAACGACCGGCAACCCTGTGGAAGACACGTGCTTTGTCCTCCTCTTACTGAGGGGACTCCCAATGAGCTATGACAAGGTACAAGAGACGTTGGAGTGCCAGCCGACTCTCGACCTAGACTTCATCTGCATGCACCTGGTGCAGGTAGAACTGTGTCGCCATGCGACAATGCGCAATGGCGGCAGTGGCAGCTCTGAAGCAGCTTTCATGGCCATGGACTCACGTAACCAGCAGCAACAACAGTCCGCCACTATTGCCACAAAGAGGGGTATTGCAAGAAAGAGTGCTTCAAGTTCAAGATGGACCAGGAGGAGCAGCAGCAGCAGCAGCAAAAGAAGCAATCTCCACAGCAACAGCTATTACAGTCACAACAACGTCAGTAGCAGCTGCAGTAGCACAACCAGACCGGCGTATACCATTTTGGCAACATGAACGTGGCCAAAGAGGTGCGCGACCACCTCTTCATGGTGAAGTCAGACATGTTGCAGAAGGAGAAGGAAGATCTGGCGTAGTGTAAGGACTAAGGGTGTACCAAGAGTCTGATGCACCACAAGGAGTGGTTTATGCAGCTTCTCTCCATTCCCCCCCGACCGATTGCTTTGAGTGATGATTGGGTGGTGTATGCTGAGGGGATTGGGATTGTGGAGATGTGGTTGGAGACCCCGCGTAGCATTGAAGTGGGAGTGTTCCATGGCGTGCTGTTGTACCTGATGCTGCGTTCAACTTTCTCTTAGTGTCCTCTCTCAACAACACAGGACTGCGAGTCATCGTTGACGATGACTATGGCTACATCCTGTTGTTCATCTATGCCCCATGGCCACTGCTATGGGTTGACGGACAGGTTGGGCATGCACTGCTCCCTTGGAGTAAGTCCCCCAAACCTTGTTCGTGGTGCAAGTCCAAGCGAGACACCAGAAGTGTAGCACAACGGATAGCATGTTGGACTTAGGGACAACAGGTCCTACGATCGAGCCTTGATGTGCGCAGGAGGTTTTTTGACCTTCTTGCATAGGGGAAGTTTCTTAGACATTTCTCCATGCATGAGGAGAGTGCGCCACTTGGCGGTCAGTGGATGCGCCAATTGGCGGACTGGTGAGGTGGTGTGGAGTGACCACGCCAAAAGTGTCACTACCCACACACCTTACAAGCCAGGCCTAGGACTATATGTACCAGGCTCATTCCTCATTCTAATTACACAATCTGGCCTTAGATGCTCCTCACAGAGTTGTCCAAACAAGGAACAGTATAAAGAAGACACTGGTTGGTCTAAGCCCCAGGAGTTAGTCTTTGACTAGCACCTCACGCGAAAGTGACCAAATGTTAATTGGACACAGTTGCTAGCAAGTGATTGCCTAGGAACTGCTCAGTGTGGAACCGTGATCCTGAGGCTGATATCTTCTCCTAGCTGAAATGCTAGGAGCAGACGGCAGGTACTATTGTGTCGGCCCTGTTTTCTAGTCCGTTTGCCTCAGGCCGGTTGACAAAGGGTTATGGGCCCACACTGACCAGTTGTAAGGCACGCTTCGCTCAACTCTGGTACGCTCTCTCCAGGTGCACATGCCGGCTCCATCAACTCCATTAGTTCCATCAGCTTCATCGGCTCCAACGGCTTGGTCTCCACTTAGCACACAGGGACTAAGGACAAGCTCTGCCCTTGGAGGCACGACCCTTGTATCCCAACCAGGACAAGCTCTGCCCTTGGTGGCAAGACCCTGGGTGCGTTGGTGTAGATCTATCATCTGTCTGTACGTGAACATCGGCTGGAGGGGTAAGCAACGGATCTGCATCCTAAAACCGGTAGCAGACATCAGCTAACATCAGCCTACATTGGCCTCAACGCAGCAGAGACGTGGGAAGCAAAAAAGGGCAACAAAAATGGTTGACCCATCAGGAGGAGTGGGGGTTGCCGCAGGTCAGTCCTCAAGCTCAACAGTGGCTAGCACAGGGTAGACCACTGGAGCAAATGTGAGTGCTATGTCACTGCCGCAAGGTCTTGGACCCCTGGGAGGAGTCCCCATTTTCGAGGGGATTGACTTCCCCCTTTGGAGATGGCAGTTTGAGCTAGCGATGAAAGTGCGCGGCTTCATCAAGGTACTGAAGGGAGAGGAGCAGGTTCCCGCGGAAGGCACATCCGAGCATGAGGCTTGGATGGATCGAAATGATATTGTAATGTCATTCCTCAGCAACGCGATAGCTAACAAGTACGTTCCCATCATTGCCGGGTACACGCTGACTTCCGAAGCTTACGACAAGCTCAAGCGCGTGCACCAATCCACCTCCCTCGCGAACAGACTATTCATCCTACAACGGCTGATCAGCATGCGGGTGAATGAGGGTGAATCAATCCTCGATTCCCTACAGGAGTTTGAAGGACTCCTTGGCGAGGCTCGCCAGATGAACTGGGACCTTGACGAGAACATGCAAGCCATGATCCTCCTCATGGCGCTACCGGACAGCTGGAGTCCAATGATCACCGTCATGGGCGGCTGGAAGGAGGACAACCTGACGTACACGGCAGTGTACGAGTACGTGCGAAACGAGGCCATACGCCGCAGCGGAAGTGAGGCTGACTTCTCAGCCTATGCAGCACGCTACGGTGGCCGCGGGAGCAAAGGGTCAGCCTTTGGTCAGAAAGGCGGCAGCGGAAGCGGTGGCGGCGGAAGTAACAATGGCGGCAAGGCTCCTAAGCGACAGGGTAACTGCCGTAACGGCGGCAAACCTGGGCACTGGGCAAGAGAGTGCAGGTCGCCAAAGAAGGAAGACGGCGGAAGCGGTGGGAACAAAGGCAACAAAAAGGGTGGCAAAGAAGCCACCAACATGATGGCACAGAGCACGCTTCCAGCAAAAGGAGCGGCGCTGCTCAGGTCAGGAGCTTTTGGGCTCGACTCCGGCACCGATCATCACTCGAGCAACGACCAGGCTGGATTTGTCTCCATCGGCCCTACCGATCGGCGGTTCATATGTGTAAACGGCAGTATCGTCAACGCAAAGGGCGTGGGAGACAAGCTGGTGAGCATCAACCTTAATGGTGCAGAGAAGGATCTACAGCTACGTGACGTGGTCTACATGCCCTCCTTTGCAGCAAACCTTCTGTCTGTGTCAAAGATAATGGCCAACGACATGACAGTGGTGTTCACACACAAGAAGGCGGTCATCGCGAGGAACAAGGACATCAAGGTCCTGTATGCCAACAAAGATCTTGTGGCACAGGTTCCACGGGTTGACGGACTCTATGTATTGCAGACAACGGCAGCAAAGAACTCGGAAGACGAGGGTCATGCGTATGCAGCAGAGGCAGTGGTCTCGGCACCAACACAAGAGAGCACACCAACAAGAACTGAAAAAGCATCATCTGCCGCAAAGGACGAAGACACTGATCTATGGCACACACGCTTTGGGCACGTTGCAAACAGCACGCTCCAAGTCATTCAGCAACAACAGCTGGTCCGTGGGATGGATGGTTGCAAGAAGGATGCGGTTGAGTGTGGCAGCCTGTGTGAACCTTGCCTCCAAGGCAAGACCAAGCGAACTCGCTTTGAGCGCAATGGTCGCCGCGCAGAATCAGCCCTTGACCTGATTCACACCGACGTGTGCGGACCCTTTCACACGGCATCAAACGGTGGTAGCAAGTATTTTCTGACCTTCATAGACGACCACAGCCGGAAGGTGTGGATCTTCTTCCTCAAAACAAATGGAGAGGTTAGAGAAAAGTTGCAGGAGTTTGTCGCCATGGTGGAGCGGCAGACCGGAACGAGAGTCAAAGGGATGCGGAGCAACAACGGTGGAGAGTAGGAGGCATGCAAGGGCTGGTTGCGGCAACATGGGATCAACCACCAGCCCACAATGCCTTACACGCCGCAGAGCAATGGGGTTGCCGAACGGATGAATCAGACCATCCTCGGCATGGTGCGTAGCATGCTCTTTGATGCAAAGCTTCCACCGCAGTTCTGGGCAGAAGCGACAAGAACGACATACTATCTTGTCAACCTGACTCTTGCGGCTGCTCTGGGCAGGCACGAAAAGAAGAAGGGAAAGCAATAGATGACACCACAAGAAGTTTGGTCAGGGAAGAAGCCGGACGCATCACACCTGAAGGTATTCGGCTGCACCGCATGGGTAAAGGTCCAGGCGGGTGAGGGTGCCGGCAAGCTGGACTCAAGAGCATGAAAGTGCGTTATGGTGGGCTATGAGACGGCCAACAAGACATATCGCTTGTGGGACCTGGCAGGAAGAAGACTCATCACCTTTGACGAGAGGAAACCGGGCAAGGAAGAGATGCTTGATCCCATAGACACTCCAAAACAGGGAGAGTTGTTGGTGCTGCAAGAGTCAGGAGATCAAGCTCCTGAAAACTCGCAAGTGGTGCCAGTGCGACAGGCCGTGAAGGAGAGTGGTGTGCCAGGGGGAGCGGTTGCACAGGCTGACGCAGCAGCGAGCTTCGACACAGAGTCGGAGACGTCCGAGGCCTCTGAGACCAGCTCGGAGGCCAGTGGCTCTTCAAAAGAGGAAAATTCAACTCCAGGGCAGCCAACACCACAAGAGCAACAGCATGGCAAACATCCACCAGCAATGCAACGTCGCAGCACACGACAAAGAAAACAAACTCCAAAGTACGACGCTGACACTGGAAGCTGGACTGGACTGAGCTCGTCCTGTTTGGCTCAGGGAGAGCCACTCACTGTGGCTGAAGCGCTGGCAAGGCCCGATGCGGCCAAGTGGAAGGAGGCGGTGGACAGCGAGCTCGCGTCCATCGAAGAAATGGCACATGGGTGCTGGTGGACAGACCCGCTAACGCTCACGTGGTGGGCTCAAAGTGGGTGCTCAGGTTGAAGCGGAAGCAAGATGATAGCATCGACAAGTACAAGGCAAGGGACGTGGCGAAAGGGTTCTCACAGCGCACAGGTTCTGAGTACGATGAGACCTTTGCAACGGCAACGCGAACAACATCATTGGCTATACAAATGCAGATTGGACTTCAAACCTTGAGGACCGCAAGTCCATCTCAGGACATGTGTTCCTCGTGAATGGTGGGGCTATCAGCTGGTGCAGCAAGCGGCAAGTGGTCGTGGCTACCTCAAGCACGGAAGTTGAGTACCTCTCTTAGCTTTGGAGCCAAGGAGGCAGTTTGGCCTCAACGTCTCATGGCCGAGATGAGTGGGAGTGCAGCAGTTCCAGTTCTTGTGCGCATAGACAATTAGAGCACAATCGCACTCGCCAAGAATCCCGAGCACCATGCACACACCAAGCACATTGACATCGCATATCACTTCATCAGGCAAATGGTGTAGGAGGGTCCTATCAAGTTAGAGTTTACTCCAACCAACAAGCAGGTCGCTGAGTTGTGCACAAACCCAGTGACCCGTGAGAAGTACCAGTTTTGCATGAGGACATGTGGACTTAGCCCACTCTGACTACCACAAAGTAAGAGATTGTTGGGAAAGGAGCCATCCGGCTCAGTTTCAGGTCCACAAGAGCAAGTTCCAGCAAAGTACCATATGCCCGTTTTGATCGTCAATCGGACTTTACCATTTGAAAGATCACATTGAAAAATGTCTACACTCCAAGTTTCAGGCTGATCCAACGGTCAGATTGAGAGATATGATTTTTCGAAGTTTTCGGGGTCATCGATCGCCAATGTTTGGGTGACCATGGGTGATGGCTCCATGCCTTGGTCTAAGGAAAGAAAAGGCAAGAGGTCCAGGGTCAAGACCTGATGGGAGAAATAACAAAAAAGGTCCTAGATTCTTGGGTTTCCTTGTCACAGGATACTTTTTAGGTGAGGTGTGATCCTTCTGTGCTAGCCATGGACACATGGCAATTCTCTATGGGATTGTGGGTTACGTGACCACTACGAGTGTGCCATAGGAGTGTTTTCTAGCTCTCTAGGTCGTGTGTGAGTGGACAGCCTGATTGCTAGGCTGATTTCCTCTCTTGTGCGAGATTATGGACTATAGTGTGTGAGCCTTAGCCTCCATGGCTAAAAGGTGTGGCTTGTGATGGGACTGACTTGCCCAAGCTCTAGCTCTATATGTACTCCATCATTTTGAGTGATTCAACAACCATTCTTTAGCACAACTGATGCCCTTTCAGTCCCAATTGTTTTGTACTCCAAGGCTCCTTCTCTCCTCCAGATCCAACATACACAGCCCCTCTCCCTCCAGCACCATTCTTCATTGGCACCATCAGACAGATCTGAAGTGAGTGATCAGCTTGTCAACCAACATGAGGCGACGGTTTAGAAAACGGGGTTCGACACATTGCTTCCCACCGACCGCTCTTGGTATTGCAACCAAGAGATGATATCACCCAAAGAGTCAAGGTTCCACACTTAGCAGTTCATACAAATCACTTCCTTGCAGTGCATCTTTAGCACCTGGTCACTTGTGCAGCAGGAGCTAGCTCGTGGGGCTTAGACCAACCAATGCTTCTTTAGTCTCTGCTTGTGGTGGACAACTCTGTTAGGAGTAGCAAAGGTAAGAACTGTACTCAATGACAGGCAACTGACAGGTTCTTACAGTCCTAGAGCCTACGTCTATCGTAGGCGTATAGTGGCTCCTTCGATGAACCACTTTTGGGGATATCTAGATTGCATCATCCCTCTTGCCTACATGGCGCTACCTTTGACTGCCAAGTGGCACCAACCACTAGGGTGGACATTGGAATGTTCATGGATGTCTCTTAGTACCTTCCTCTCCCCCTTTTGGTTACAAAGAAAATTAGTCATCGGGCTGGGATTTGACCGAGTGACCTCTTGCTCGAGAGACTAACTCTAGAATGTCTAAGCTACAAGGAGTTGTCCTAGGTAGTATTTGTTGGCTATACTTTCCATTTTAGTCCAAGGGGACTTGGTTTAAAATGAGCTCATTGTGACAACTAGGATAAGGAAAAAAAATTGCCCACCCCACAGGTGGCTCTACAGCGGCCGAAACTACCACCACAGCCAGTGTAGCAGCCACAACAGCCGCACTAGTATGCAGTAGCTCAACACAGTAGCAACAGCTGCTGCAGTAGCAACGGTAGCAGCAGCAACGGCAGCAGCGGCAACAAGAATAACAACAACTACAAAAGTAGCAAAATTCGCTACTATAACAAAAGCTACAACAACAACAATAGTAGCAACAGTAGCTACAACATCAGACTTGTAGCAAGAGGAGCAGCGATAGAAGTAACAACAGCTACAGTAGCAGTAACAACCATCCTACAGTTCACACAGCAGTGGCTCAAGCAACAACCATTGCTGACGTCACAAATTCTTAGCTGACGTGTCTATAGACGTCACCAAGAAATAATCTTCAACAACTCTGTACATTACAGAGTAGTAGCTGCTAACGTCAACCATCTTAGGTTGACATCATTGTTGACGTCATTGCTATTATTAGCTACATAAAACCAAAAAAAACAAAAACAAAAATGGAACAAGGAGGACTAACAAAACAGTATGTCTAACGGCCCCAATGGGGAGAGGTCCTCCTTTTTGGGGGGACCCCTAGCCCCTCTTTTCTGCAGCAGTTCTAGTATCAGCAGCAACAACAATAGCACCAGTAGGAGCAACAGCAGGAGAAGCGGGAGTAGTATTAGCATTATCAGCAACAGCAATAGCAATCTACATGCTTCGTTGCTGGCTCCTCAGATCCACTAGCCGCAATTCAGCAACAGCTTAGTGCATTAACGTAGCAGCTTCTAGCACTCCTGTTGTTGGCATCACATACACATACCAATGCCTCACCGCCCTTCCTTCCTCTTGGGCATGCCAGCACCACTCTGTCTACTACCGTGCATTACTTGGTATAGTAGTAGACCTAGCGCCAACAACAGATAGTGTCCTCAGTCCTTGGCCACACTCTCAATGCTGGCCGCAGGCAAAAGGACTTCAAGACCTCACCTCGTTGCTTCAAGCCGGTGAACAGTTCCGTAGATGGGAGCTTAGCTTTCACATCTAGGCATAGGCTGAGGACCTATGGGCCTACTATACTCTTCCGTGGGACCACCCAGGCCATCCAGATGTATGATGCTGGTTGCGGAGTACACGCCCTTGTCCCAATCGCTCCTCCGGCATCACGGCTAGCCATAAAGCCCTTCCTTTGCGACTTCACCACTGGTAGGACACCAGACCCTTCAGCCGCATGGCATTTTCTCACCCGTCCCCATCGCCTATCAAGCGAGGCTAAGACTAGCCGTCTGCTCCGGGAGTTCAACTCCCTCCACATGGGGGTGTTGTTCTTCTATGCCCTATGGCCACTGCTATGGCTTGATGGACAGGTTCGGCATGCACTACTCCCTTGGAGTAACTCTCCCAAACCTTGTTCGTAGTGCAAGTCCAAGCGAGAGACCACAAGTGCAACGCAACGGATAACATGTTGGACGGAGGGACAACAGGTCCTGCGATCGAGCATTGATGTGCGCAGGAGGTTTTTGACCTTCTTACACAGGGGGAAGTTTCTTAGACAATTCTCCATGCATGAGAAGAGTTCGCCACTTGGCAGTCAGTGGATTTGCCAATTGGCGGACTGGTGAGGTGGTGTGGAGTGACCACCCCAAAAGTGCCACTACCCACACACCTTAGAAGCCAAGCCTAGGACTATATGTACCATGCTCATTCCCCATTCTAATTACACAATCTGGCCTTTGATGCTCCTCAAAGAGTTGTCCAACTAAGGAATAGTATAAAGAAGACACTGGTTGGTCTAAGCCGCAAGAGTTAGTCTTTGACTAGCACCTCATGCGAAAGTGACCACGTGTTACGTGGACACAGTTGCTAGTAAGTGATTGCCTAGGAACTGCTCAGTGTGGAACCATGATCCTGAGGGTGATATCTTCTCCTAGCTGAAAAGCATGGAGTGGACGGCAGGTGCTATTGTGTCGGCCCTGTTTTCTAGTCCGTATGCCTCAGGCCGGTTGACAAAGGGTTATGGACCCACACTGACCAGTTGTAATGCACGCTTCGCTCAACTCTAGTACGCTCTCTCCAGGTGCACACACCGGCTCCATCTGCTCAATTAGCTCCAATGGCTTGGTCAGCTCTGCCCTTGGAGGCACGACCCTTGTGTCCCAACCTGGTCAAGCTCTGCCCTTGGTGGCAAGACCCTGGGTGTGTTGGTGTAGATATGTTCTCTACCTGCAGGTGAACATCGGCTGGAGGGGTAAGCAACAGATCTGCATCCTAAAACTGGTAGCAAACATCAGCTATCATCAGCCTACATCGGCCTCAACGCAGCAAGCTCTATACGTGAGCTAGCTACTTGTAGTTCGCTACTTGCCACGAGCAGCAAGTTGCAAGTAGCTGAAGCTATTGCTACTACTGACGGCTGCTACAGCTACTACTGCTGGCTACTACCGACTACGTGTGCCTGATTCTCGCTATTGTTGTTGCTGTTGCTGTTGTAGCTGCGTGCTGTTGCTGCTTTCTGTTGCTGTTGCTGCTTCTTTGAGGTGCCGTTGTTGTTGCTGCGAGCTGCTACTCTGCTGCTACTGCTTGTAGCTGCGCGCTTCTACTGTTGTGAGCTATTGGTACTACCAACTATTGCTATTGTGTACAGCTGATACTGGCTGCTCTTGCTAGTGCTCATTGCTGTAGTAAGTTGCTGCTACAAGCTGGTGGTGTTGCTGCTGCTACACGCTACTACTGCTGCTTGCTGCTGCTATTAGTCACTACACTTGGATAACGTCGTCACGTGTGTTGTTGCCAGTAGGTGTGTGACGCAGCTTGTCGCTCACCTGTTTGCATCACACGTTGGGGTCTATGCTGCCAGACAAAATCCGGTTGCATTTCCCCTGGCCCTGTGGCCATGGGAAAAAATCTGACATTGCTACTCTGCGGGTCAATGCTAACGGAAAAAATCCAATAGCGTTTCCTTTGCATTGGCGCGTAGGGGGGTTCGCCGGCATAGTGACGCACCTGTACGCCAGTCGTCTGCTACTGCTGCTACTCTCTGGCTCTCATGTCAGGCTCAAAACTGTGCTAGAGCGCAAGTTGGAGCAGTAGCATTGTTGATGCAGTGTGGGGTCTTCCACGCTTGTTGCTTAGTCTGTTGCTCTCTCAGTTTGCCGCTCTATGATCTAAGTCTGATTACTCTCAGCTTGCTACTCAAAAATGAGCGCGCCAGTGGTAGCGCCAGAAAGCAGCTAAAAACTAGAGGTGACC
The DNA here is from genome assembly GCA_023375785.1 of Penium margaritaceum. NCBI lineage: Eukaryota > Viridiplantae > Streptophyta > Zygnematophyceae > Desmidiales > Peniaceae > Penium > Penium margaritaceum. The sequence goes on along the minus strand of SZWC01005667.1, from coordinate 44,726 downwards.
CATTAGGAATCAAGAATGAGCAAGAATGGGAGATCCACACAAATTCTAGTTCCCCCCCAGCTATGTAGAGCTTGTTACTCAGCTAACCAGCCAATAAAAAAATAGACCTATTTTCTGGCAGGGAGGCTTTTCTCAGTGAGCCTTGGCAGACGGCCGACAGCGAAAAACCCGGGCGTCGACTGTTTTGCCTGAAACGTGGACCATAGCATACTACACAAGCTACAAACACAGTCGTGCGGTCAGAATCAGCTAGAAAAATAGTTGTGAGGAGTTATGGTTGCCTAAACACAGGCAGCGTCTATACTAACCCCCAGTACCAACTGTGCCAGAAAATCATGAAACTTGGATCCTAGGCATGACATGGCACTGCGAACGCAGCAGCACAGTCAAACATGATGCTAGATATGTGCAGACAACATATGCAGCGATAGGGCCTGTAGGCTGCATGACTGTCGAGGGGGTCTGCCGATGGAGCTGAGCAGGAAGGAGGGGGAGGCTCCAGTAAACTACGTGTCGGCTCTGCCAGGGACACTCCATCGATGTCACGTCTTGTCGTCAGTCATCCGCATGATATACACAAGGCACAAGGACACAACACAGTACAAGTGAAAGATGTGAGACAAAAACCAATACCCACACATACACACACACACACATTCGCACACACACACACACCCTCCTAGAATATCTAGGAAAAAAGTTGGGGTAGTAGTGTTGTTGATGCAGCGTGTGTGCTTCCCCGCTCGTTGCTTCGTTTGTTGTCCCCTCAGTCTGTAGCTCCAAAGTCTTAGTCTGAGTGCTTTGGGTTAGTTACTCAGGAATGTGCGTGCTTGTGTTACCGCAAGAAAGCAGCTGAAAATTGGAAGTAACTGATTAGGAATGAAGAATGAGAAACAATGGGAGACCCCTCCAAGAACTAGCCTTCTCCAGCTCTATATTCCTTGTTACTCAGTTCACCAGCCAATCCGAAAACAGTTCTATTTTCAAGCTGGCAGGTTTTCTTGGTGAGCCCTGCTAGGCGGCCGACAGCCCAAAACCCGGGCATCATTCGTTTTGCATTAAAACTGGACCATACCATAACATTGTCACTGCAAACATAGTCTTGTGGTCAAAATTAGCTAGAAAAACAGCAGTGAGGAGTTATGGCTCCCCAAACCCCGGCAGCGCCTACACTAGTCCCTGGTGACAACAGTGCTATGCTAGCATGAGATTTGGATCCTAAGCAGAGCAAGACAAGGTAGACGCAATGGTACAGTCAGATCTAGTACTGGATGCATGCAGGTAGCATCCGTAGTGGGAGTGATCGCCAGTGGCTCGATCGCCGAGGACGCCTGCCGATGGGACTGTGCACATTGTCGGAGGGAGGAGGCTCCAAGGAACTGCGTGTAGTCCTCAACGCGCGTCGGCTCCACTGGACGACACTCAAGCAGCGTCGATTCTCGACGTTAGTCATCTACACGCTAATGTACACAAGCGGAGAGGACACAACAGAGCACAATGAGACGTGAGAAAAACCTAACACTCCCCCATGACTCATAGGCGTAGTGCACATGGACGGACAGTGACACATGCAAGAAACAGACTCCCTAGGGCAAGGAGAGACGTAGGCAAAACAAAGACTGCAACTCCCGGCCGCACACCGACCGAGCTCACATCCTTCCGAAACAAGTCAAGCTTAAGTGCCTTGGTCAAGCAGTCAGCGAGCTGCCGTGCTGTCTCAACCCACACAATGCTCACGCTGCCGTCATGCAACAACGAGCGCACATAGTGATATTCAACATTGATGTACTTTGTGCGTGTGTGTGAGGCACACGATCATTGTCGGCGATGGCCATGGCACTCTCATTGTCATAATGCAACGTGATGGATGCGATAGACTGACGCAACTGAGATAAAAGACAACGCAATCACATGCTCTCACATGCGCCTCAGCCAAGGACCACGTAATCAACCTTTGCTAAGTGTCATACACCCCTACTTGCCACTACGCCAGGACACAGCCGTACCGCCAACTAGAAAGATCCAACCTGTGCGGCTCTTGACGTCCGGACTGCCACGCCAGTCACTGTCGGTGTAGCCCATGGCAACCACAGACGACTGTTGGTGAACATGAGACCTTGCCGTGGAGTTGAGTCGACATAGCGCAATACTCAGATTGCGGCCTCATAGTGGAGGTGACGTGACTCTTGAGAGAACTGAGCCAGGAGGTTGATGGCAAACACAACATCTCGGTGTGTCGTCATCGCAAGGAGCATCAATGACTCGATTACTCACAAATATGTGGTCACGAGAACTGACTCCCTCACAACGGCTGGGTCAGAGGTCTTCAGCTTCACTTGGCCATCTGGTGACATAGGTGAGGACGCACGAGGCACAAGGGGTAGGTCCTTGGTGAAGCAAGTGGATAGAGTCTGTACTTTTGCAGCCTGTTGGACATGTAGAGGGATCATACTCGAGCTCCACACCTAGGAAAACTCGGGAAGAACCGAGATCCTTCATCTGGTAGGCAGTGTGTAGTAGGTCCTTGACATGCTGGATTGTAGTCATGTTTGGAGATACAATGAGGAGATCCTCGACGTAGACCAGGGTAGCGGCGAAGGTCTGGCCTCGCGGGCTAATGAACAGTGTGGGGTTAGGAGTGCTACGTAGGAGGGTGTCGAGGAGGAGCGTGTGATTAATGTCTTAGTCCCAGCACCAAGGTGACTGCTTCAGGCCATAGAGAGCCTTCTGCAGCCGCCACACCTTCCCAGGGTCATCGTCGAAGCCTGGAGGTTGCACCATGTATAGCTCCTCTCCCTCCAGCAAGTCATGAAGGAAAGTGTTGCTTACGTCCATCTCATGTAGCTCCCACCTGTGCTGGGCAACCAGGGTGAAAAACGCTCGGCTAGTGGAGAATCTGTCGACTTGGGAAAGGATATGGTCATGATTAACCCCAGGAACCTGAGCAAACCCCTTGGTTGTGAGGCGGGCCTTATACTTGTCCAAGGACCCATCTCGCTTACATTCGCGCCGGAAGACCCATTCGGCACCGATGGCCTTTCGGCTTGGAGGGAGATTGATGAGGTTGTACACGTAGTGCTGCCGCATAGCATCGAGCTTGTCAGAACAGGCAACATCCCAGTGTACAGCTTCGAGGGAAGTTCGAGCCTCGCGTAGGGTGGTAGGGTCCCCTGAGCGTGGCGTGGAGCAGACAGGAAGGACGTGTGCATCTCGAGCACAACATGGGATGCGCATGAATGCCGCCGTGACGGCATGCCGATGCTTGTGATGGAGCATGACGTAGTTCAGTGCAGAGTCCCGGTGGAGGTCTGCAATGATGGCCAAAGTGGTAAGGCCGAGGGCCTTGGTGTCTCGGTCCCCACTCATCATCATAGGAGTGGAAGAGACACGTGGGGCCATGAGGGGCCGAGGCATCCCAGGGCGCGGTATGGCGGTGTGTGCACTCACTAATGGCCTGGGTCAGAGGCTGCCGCCTGGGCCACGTGTGTACCATGGTAGGGCAGGAGATGGTGTCTAGTGCGAGGTGCTGGTGGAGGCGAACGGGGTTACTTGCCTAGAGGGACCAGTGGACGCGGGCAGAGCTGCCGACGCAAAGGGACCAGTGGACGTGGATGGGGCTGACGGCGCGGAGGGGCCAGCGGACATGACAGGGGCCGCCAGCTCCGAGGGGCCAGCAGACACGACCGAGGCTACCAGCCTAGAGGGGCCAGTGGATGCACACGAGTATGCCGGCCCGGAAGGACCAGCAGACGCGGACGGGGCTGCCAGCGCTCAGAGACCAGCAAACATGACTCGGGCTGCTTTCCCGGAGGGACTAGCAGACTCCGACAGGGCCGCCGACGCGGAGGGGCCAGCGGACATGACAGGGACTGTCGGCCCCGAGGGACCAGCAGACTCGGATGGGGCTGCCACTGTGGTGACGGACAGGAGGCTGAGCTCAAGTCTTGGGACAAAGAGGACATCAGTCATAAAAACATCACAGGCAGGACCACGGAAACAGACGACGCCAACGTCACGGATAGGCAATACCTGTCCGGAGTTTGTCCAGACACCGGACACATTACCAACATGACGAAGCATAATAAAGGCCTTCCAAGAGGCCGTCATGTGATGTGTAGCCCCAGATTCGATGATCCAGGTCTCGGCAGGGTCCTGGACAAAAGTCACTAGATCACTAACAGCCACATGGTAGCATGCAAGAGATGTGGAGGTGGTGGACGGCGGCTCGAACCGTGACTGCCAATCCTCAAGCCATGCGACGTCGTCATAGAAAGGGGCAGAAGAGCGCACAGCAGATGATGAAATTAACGAGGAGGCAGGGCACGACTGTAGATTTGTCTCAGTCATGCATGGTAGAGCAAACGGGCACGAGGTGACACAACTCGCACTTCCCTGGGGGGGAGGGCGAGGCAGGCCAAGTTAGATTGCGATGAAATGATCTTGTTGACGCTCACGAGTGGACAGTCTGAGAGTATAGACTGAGTATGGTGTGGCAGCACTGGAGCCCGGATAGGACTGCACTGGTGATGGAAACGATGGCGCCGATGGCCGCGGATGATTTTGCTTTGGAGCTGGTGAGACAAGACCGGTGTGGCTTTGAGAGGAGTAGAATTGCTCAATAGGGTGGAGGGATCATGTCCGGCGATAGCTACGGTGGCAGCGGCGAGATGGCGCTCATGCTGGCAATGCATGGTAGTGATGACAAGTGCCTCGTCTGTCAGTAGCAGGCACGTATCCCATACGTGTCCTGGCTGACCGCAGCTGTGGCAGACCATGTTGACATGGTGTGTCCCTTGCCATGAGTGACGTTGATCCTACTCCCTGGTTCGACCACTGAGGAATGGTCAAACCAAGGATCTTGATCTGACTTTAGATTTGCATTCTTTGGATTTTTCCATATAGGATCGAGCTTTGAATCACTCGATTTGAATGAGTATTCAGAAAGTTAGCCTAGCCCAAAAATTGGGTGTTGGGCATGTGGAATCTGGTACCCGCCATAGGTGGCGGGATAATCCACCGCCAGTGATCCTAGTTCGTCTCCAATGGGCTCCAAAAGTACATGGGCCATGAAGAAATGAATGTGCATGGTCCCCTGGACCAAGGCGAGCCCCTCCCCACGTTGGGATGATGGGGAAGGTGCTTCGACGGACCACCGTCGAAGCGCCTCCCGTCACTCCCATTCGTGGGCATGGTGGGCGGCTCATCTCCACCAAGGGTTACTTTGACGGCCCTAGTAGTGGCTCTACTGCTCCGATTTGGGTGTGCTTGGATGCGTTGGAAACCTTAGATCACAGGCTATAGGAATCTGATGTAAAATCACTATGCTTAGAAACAAAAACGTGTTTCGACTCAGATCTACTGAATGCGACAACTTCTGCGCACTCACATCTGTGATCCTTGTGCCCCACACTCTTCACCATTGGTCTTCATTGGCTGTCCAAACCTTGGTACCGTGAACCACTGAGAGCTAGGCATCCTTGAGGGTGCCTCCACACGCGCTAGAGCCAACAAAGGGTTATGGACCCACGTGCCTAGATCGACCCTAGCTCTTCAGGTTTCATGCTACCGCCGCGCGCCATGGCAACAACCGAGCAAGAGAGCATCGGCGCCGTCTGCAAGTTTTATGGAAACGGCTTTCCCTTGTGGAGGTGGCAGTTTGAGGTCTACCTCAATGACAAGGACCTGCTTGAGCTGGTCAATGGTGAAGAGATTGCGCCCCCAGATAACGCGACGCGGGAGGAAGTGGACAAGTACAAGAAGCGCAAAAAGAAGGAGCTTGCATTGTTGGTGTTAGCGCTTGCTCTGTCGCAGCGCGAATTGATTCAAGGATGCACGGAGGCCGCAGAGGCCTGGAAGAATTTCTCCAGCATCTACAAGTCCACCAACCTCGCTAACCAGCTCTTCGTCTTCAAGGGGCTCGTCACCCTCCGAGCCAATGAAGGTGACGACATCATGGAGATCCTGCAGTAGATTGAGTCCCTTATTGCCAAGTACATAGCCACCGGATGGAAGGTCAACCCTTAGCTGCAAGCTATGATCCTCCTTCTGGCCTTGCCGGACAGTTGGAGTCCGATGATCACCGTCATAGGCGGCTGGTCCGCCGATGAGCTGAAGTACCCAAAGGTGACTGAGTACGTCTGCAACGAATGGATGCGGCGTGGTGAGAGAGAGAGCGGGGCAACGACAAGTTCCACCTATGCCGTCCGCCCCTAAGGTGGAGGGGGAGGCAAGGAGGGGAAGGGTGTGAAGCAGGGCACCAAGAAAGGTGACAACAAGGGGGAGTGCTATAATTGTGGCAAACAGGGCCACTATGCATGCAACTGTCCCAACAAGAAGTCGGACCAGCCCGGGAAGGGCGGGAAGGACACCAAAGCCATGATGGCCAGGGAATTTACTGACTTGACAGATGCAAAAGTCACGGTGATCGACGCCGGATCAGGCCGCCACACACAATACAATCGGGCGGCGTTCGTCACCTACGACGCCACAGAGCGGCGCATGACAGTGGCCAATGGCAAAACAAAGTTGGCCGCAGGCGAAGGCAATGTTCGCATTGAGTCGGTAGTGAACGGGAATGTCATTCCCTGCACAATCTACGACGTGCTCCACATGCAAAACTTTGGGGCAAACCTGCTGTTAATGAACTGCCTTACCGACAAGGGGCTCGAGGTACTCTTCAACAAGAAGAAGGCCATCATCTGGAAGGAGGGGGATGGCGAGGTGATTGCACATGGCAACAGGGAGGAGGACCTGTACCTTCTTCGTATCAGGGTTCTTGCCGATGCGGCGAGGACTGACGTCGTCAACCTCGTGACGAAGGATGAAGGAAATCTGGACCTGTGGCACCGCTGCCTATATCACATCGCTCCCTCAACTGTGAGGGCCATGGCGAAGAAGGAAGTGGTGCGAGGTCTTGAGGTCAAGGGCCTTGATGCAGCCAAGAATGTCATGTGCGAGCCATGCGTGGTGGGAAAGGCGACATGGCAGCCATTTGATGGCCAAGGGACGTGTGCATCGGCGAAGCTGGAGGTGGTCCATACTGACGTGTGTCAACCATTCGAGAGCTCCATCGGGGGCGCTCGCTACTTCGTCACCTTCATAGACGACCACAGCCGCAAGCTCTACTTCTACATCATCAAGAGGAAGAGTGATGTCCTGACTTGTATGCGGGAGTTTGTGGCAGCAGTGGAGTGGCAAACAGGCTTGAAGGTGAAGGCGTTCCGGAGCAAAAACGGCGACGAGTACAAGGGCTGCTCAACATGGATGAAGAGCAAGAGGATCGCGTGGCAGAAAACTACGCCACACTCTCTGCAACAGAACGGCGTTGCCAAGAGAGCGAACCGCACCATCCTCAACATGGTCCGGTCCATGTTGAGTGATGCCGGCCTCGCGTATCGGTACTAGGGCGAGGCGGCACGGACAGCGGCGTACATCATGAACCTTACGCGGACAAAGTCGCTAAAAGACGCGGAGTCCAAGGTGTGGAAGACGGCACAAGAAGTGTGGAGCGGGAGGAAGGCAGCTGTGGCACACCTCCGCACGTTTGGTTGCGTTACACATGCTGTTGTGCAGGCACGGGAGGGGCGGGGCAAGCTAGACCCGCGGACTCACCGGTGCATCTTCGTCGGGTACGAGAGCGGGAGCAAGGTGTACCGGCTCTTCGACTCGCGGAGGCAGCAGATCGTGAAGAGTCACGACGTCACGTTCGACGAAGACAGCCGTTGGACGGACAAGGACGTGGGTCTCTCCAAGCGTGGGGGATGGTTTCCACTCCTCCAGATGGAGATGCCGGAGGACGCAAAAGAGGGTGACATCCAAGTGGCTCCAACCGGCGATAACCATCCAGGGGATGGGGGAGCGGCTGATTTGTATTCAGCCGAGTCGGACATTGAGTCCGAAGCACTGGCAGCAATGGAGCTGAACAAGGAGGCGGGGAGTAAGCTTGCTTCCCCATGGTCCTTGAGAGAGGGGGAGCAAGCCAGCGGTGCGAGTGGCTTTGTGAGAGGGCAGTAGCAACAGCAGAAGCAGCGACAACAGCAGCAGCAGCCTCAACAGCAGCAGCCCCGGAGAAGCAGATGCGTAAGAAGGATGGCAAAATAGTACGATGCCGTACAAGGCACCTGGACTAGATTCGCTCGAGCGTTCTTTGCTCAAGAGGAGCCCAAGACCGTCAAGGAGGTGTTGCAGCACAAGGATGCGGCTGAGTGGGAGGGAGCCATGAAATCTGAGCTTGCCTCCCACGAAGAGAACGGCACTTGGCAGCTGATTGACAGGCCAGAGGGCACGAAAATCATCGGCTCCGAGTGGATCTTCAAGATGAAGCTCACCAAGGAGGGGAAGGTGGAGCGGTACAAGATGCGGCTGGTGGCAAAAGGGTACGCCCAACGGAAGGGTGAACACTACAAAGAAACCTTCGCACTGGTGGCGAAGTTCGCCTCCATCCGTTCCATCCTCTCGGTGGCGGCGGCGCCTGACTACGAAGTCAACCAAATGGACATGAAAACCGCGTTTCTTAACGGCGACCTGGACAAGGCGGTCCTCATGGAGGTGCCGGAAGGGGGTGGACGCGCAGCCAGGGAAGGTGTGCTGGCTTCGCAAGGCGCTCTACGGACTGAAGCAAGGGCCACTCATGTGGTACCTGAAAATGGACGGCTTCATGGCCGACCTTGGCTTCAAGAACTGCGAAGCAGATCAAAGCGTGTACGTGCAAAAGCAGCCGGGTTTGCACCAGATCATGGTCCTCTACGTGGATGACCTCATCCTTGTGTCATCGATCATGCAGGAGTTGGTGAACATGAAGCGGCAGCTGGGCGGTCGGTTCAAAATGACCGACATGGACGAGCTCGAGTACTACCTCGGCGTCGGCATGAAGAGGGACCGCAAGGCACGCACGATGGAGATGGGGCAGGCAAAGTACGTGTAAGAGGTGCCCTGCCACTGTTGGCCTGAGGGTGAGTGTGCACCCTGGAGGGTCCCTAGCAGTGGCTGTTTCACACCACCAACTGTTTTTGGAGAGACTGAAACTGTGGAGGCAACTGGTTCCAAGGATGGCAAAATCTGGTCAGAGAGTGAGGCAATAGTTTTGGCCTCAATTGAATGGGAATGAACACTTGATCAAGGCCTACAAGCAGTGGCATTTTATAGCCACTGATCTAAGCTTTCCAGAACACCAAAGCATGCCAGATTTGGAGCTTCCTAGCAGATTCTATGGCTTCTAGAGTGCTCCTTGGTAGGCTGTCCTTTTCCCACCTAGGAAGGCATCCCTTCCCTCCTCTAGAAGCTTCTGCCCCTTCCTAGATTCCTGAGCTTGCTTCTAGTAGGAGGGAAGGTGTCCAGAAGACCAAGACACCTCTAGATGCCTTGTAGGACAAGTCACCCCTTCTAGAAGGTGTGCCACCTTCCTGGACCCTCACCTGGCCTTCTAGGAACTTAAAGAGGAACTCTAGAGGTTGAGCTATCTTCCTGTCATCTATTTTCCACCTCCCTTGAGGCAGGGCAGAATTTCATCTTGTGGGACTTGAACCCGGGCCCCTGCCTCTAGAGGTGGACACCATTAACCACTAAGCCAATAAGGCTTGTCTTTTTGGTGTTCCTTTTTGGAGTAGCTCCTGCCATGGTGAGGAGCATCATTCCAACAATCTCCCCCTTGCGCATCACCCATGGCAGTCCTCCATACTCAACCTATAACTGAGGAGACTTTCTCCTCACGGGAGGCGAGCTTACATTTCACTGCTCCCTCCCACTCAGCCCCATCCTTCTTGTGCAGTGCCTCTTTGAGGCTCCTCTTGCGCGAACCCAGTCCAAATGCCCTTGTCGGCATCGTATCTTTTTGTCCTTCTTTGCACACGGCTGCTCGTGCGGGGCTGTTGAGGCGGTTGTTCTTGTTGTTGTCCCCTTTCGGCGCCATCCTCTCCAAGCGCCTGCTCCCCCTCTCTTGGAGACCTTGGAGACATCGATCGACTCCCCGCCTCCACGTCCATCTCCGGTGCTTTGGATTCTTCATCTGAACTGGCCGCAACAAATTCTGCCGGTCGCCCATCCCTCGGACGATCCTCTCCGGCTGGTACTGCTGCGAGGACGTCACCCTCATTCACGTCCTCCGGCGTCTCCCCCTCAAGGAGTGGCATCCACTCCCCCCTCTTGGAGAGACCTGCCTCCTTGTCTGTCCAACAGCTTATCTCGTCGAATGTGACGTCGCGACTCCGCACAATCTGCTGCCTCCTTGGGTCAAAGAGCCGATACGCCTTGCTTCCGCTCTCATATCCAAGGAAAATACACCGACGGGTACGCGGGTCCAGCTTGCTCCGTCCCTCACGTGCCTGCACCATTGCATGTGCAACACAACCAAACGTGCGGAGGTGACCCACCGCCGGCTTCCTCCCACTACAGACTTCTTGTGGCGTCTTCCACACATTGCTCTCCTTGTCCTTCAGCGGCTTGGTCGGCATGAGATTCATGATGTACGCTGTTGTCCTTGCCGCCTCCGCTCGATACCGTTGTGTAAGGCCGGCGTCGCTCAACATGGATCGCACCATGTTAAGGATTGTGCGATTCCCTCTCTCTGCGACGTCATTCTATTGTGGGGAGTATGGAGTTGTTTTCTGCCACTCAATCCCCTTGCTCTTCATCCACCCAAGGCACCCCGCATATTCATCGCCGTTGTCACTCCGGAACGCCTTCACCTTCAACTCTGTTTGCCGCTCCACATCAGCCACAAACTCTTGCATGCACGCAAGGACCTCACTCTTCCGCTTTATTGGGTAGAGGTAGAGTTTCCGGCTATGGTCATCGATGAAGGTGAGGAAGTAGCGAGCTCCGCCGATGGAGCTCTCAAGCGGTCCACACACATCTGTGTGTACCACGGCCAGTTTTGCCGATGCACGCGTCCCCTTGGCGACAAACGGCAGCCCAGTTGATTTGCCAATGATACATGGTTCACACACGGTCTCCTTGGTTCCATCAAGGCCGCTGATTTGGAGACCCCGCACCACTTCCGTCTTAGCCATCTCCTTCACTGTTGATGGAGAAATGTGGCAAAGTCGGCGGTGCCATAGGTCCAGGTCTCCTCCATCCTTCGTTGCAAGGTTGGCGGCGTTGGACCCCACCCGACTGCTGAGGATCTTTGCGCATAGGAGGTACAAGTCGTCCTCCCTCTTGGCACGCGCAATCACCTCACCTTTGCCCTCTTTGCGGATGACGGCCTCCTTCTTTGTGAAGAGCACCTCAAGTCCCTTGTCGGTAAGGCGGCTGACGGAGAGCAGGTTTGCCCCAAAGTTAGGCTTATGCAGCACATCGTAGATTGTGCTCGTGACAGGTTTCCTATCGACAATTGATTCAATGCGGACGTTACCCTCACCGGCGGCCACCTCTGTTTTTCCATTGGCCACCGTCATGCGTCTCTCCAAGGCGCCGTAGGTGACAAATGCCGCCCTGTTGCATTGCGTGTGGCGGCCTGATCCGGAGTCGATGACGGCAACTCCCGGATCCTTCAAGTTGGTGGAGTTGTACGCCATAAGGGCGTGCTCATCTTTCTTCCCGCCCCGCTGCGACCGATCTGTTTTCTTNAGTCCCTTGTCGGTAAGGCGGCTGACGGAGAGCAGGTTTGCCCCAAAGTTAGGCATATGCAGCACATCGTAGATTGTGCTCGTGACAGGTTTTCCATCCACAATTGACTCAATGCGGACGTTACCCTCACCGGCGGCCACCTCTGTTTTTCCATTGGCCACCGTCATGCGTCTCTCCAAGGCGCCGTAGGTGACAAATGCCGCCCTGTTGCATTGCGTGTGGCGGCCTGATCCGGAGTCGATGACGGCAACTCCCGGATCCTTCAAGTTGGTGGAGTTGTACGCCACAGGGGCGTGCTCATCTTTCTTCCCGCCCCGCTGCGACCGATCTGTTTTCTTCTTAGGACAGTTGCGCGCGTAGTGGCCCTCCTTGCCGCAGTTGAAGCACTCCCCCTTCTTGTCACCCTTCTTAGTGCCCTGTTTGGCACCCTTCCACTTGTTGCCTCGGCCTCCACTTTGAGGATGAACCGTGTAAGCTGAACTTGATGCCGCTGCATTCTCTCGACCGCCACGTCGCATCCACTCATTGCGCACCTACTCAGCAACCTTCGGGTACTTCAGCTCGTCGGAAGGCCAGCCACCAAGGACTGTGATCATGGGACTCCAACTGTCCGGCAAGGCCAGAAGGAGGATCATAGCTTGCAACTGAGAGTCGACGTCCCAACCCATGGCCACGCACTCCGCTGCGAGGGACTCAATCTGCTGCATGATCTGCATGATGTTGTCGCCTTCGTTGGCTCGGAGGGTGACGAGCAGTTTGAAGATGAAGAGCTGATTGGCAAGGTTGCTTGACTGGTAGATGGAGCAGAGTTTTGACCATGCGTCCGCGGCCAGTGTGCATCCTTGGATATGCCCAAGTTGTGGTGGGCATAACGCGGACACAAGGAGCGCCAGTGCCTTTTTGTTGCGCTTCTTGTATGCCTCCTTCACCTCAGCCGTTGCAGTCTCCGGTGGAGCACTCTCATCACCTTTCACGAGCTCAAGCAGTCCCTTGTCGTCGAGGAAAACCTCAAACTACCACCTCCACAAGGCAAAGCCTGTCCCATCAAACTTAAGGACAGCACGGCTGCTCTCTTGCTCGCTAGTTGCCATGTCTTGCTGTTGGGAGCGTGAAATCAAAGCTGGCTTTGAACCCTTTAGAGGCGTGGGCCCATAACCCTTTGTTTGCCTGAGGGTGAGTGTGCACCCCGGAGGGTCCCTAGCAGTGGCTGTTTCACACCACCAACTGTTTTTGGAGAGACTGAAACTGTGGAGGCAACTGGTTCCAAGGATGGCAAAATCTGGTCAGAGAGTGAGGCAATAGTTTTGCCCTCAATTGACTGGGAATGAACACTTGATCAAGGCCTACAAGCAGTGGCATTTTATAGCCACTGATCTCAGCTTTCCAGAACACCAAAGCATGCCACATTTGGAGCTTCCTAGCAGATTCTATTGCTTCTAGAGTGCTCCTTAGTAGGCTGTCCTTTTCCCACCTAGGAAGGCATCCCTTCCCTCCTCTAGAAGCTTCTGCCCCTTCCTAGATTCCTGAGCTTGCTTCTAGTAGGAGGGAAGGTGTCCAGAAGACCAAGACACCTCTAGATGCCTTGTAGGACAAGTCACCCCTTCTAGAAGGTGTGCCACCTTCCTGGACCCTCACCTGGCCTTCTAGAAACTTAAAGAGGAACTCTAGAGTTTGAGCTATCTTCCTGGCATCTATTTTCCACCTCCCTTGAGGCAGGGCAGAATTTCATCTTGTGGGACTTGAACCCAGGCCCCTGCCTCTAGAGGTGGACACCATTAACCACTAAGCCAATAAGGCTTGTCTTTTTGGTGTTCCTTTTTGGAGTCACTCCTGCCATGGTGAGGAGCATCATTCCAACAGCCACTACAACATAGAGGAGTGCAACCCCATTGGTACACCCATGACCACCACATGTGAGCTAAGCTAAAGCATGGGGCCGAGTACGGATGAGGAGAAGGAGGAGATGGCAGGTGTGCCATACCAGTCCGCAGTGGGGAGCATAATGTACGCCATGGTCGCGACGCGGCCCGACCTGGCTTTCGCGGAGGGCCAAGTGAGCAGCTATGTTGCTGACTCCTGGCCAATGCGTTGGCAAGCGCTGAAGCGGATCCTTTGCTATCTCAAGGCGACAAAAAAATCACGGCTCATGTTTGGAGGGGGAGCACGTGACGACTCCCTTGAGTTGGTCGACTACTCGGATGCCGACTTGGCTGGTGATGTGGATAACAGAAAATCAATGTCGGGGTACGTGTTTGTGCTTGGTGGTGCAGTACTTTCATGGGCAAGCAGGAAGCAGGACCGTGTTGCACTGTCCAGCAGTGCAGCGGAGTACATCGGACTCGCGGAAGCCACAAAGGAGGCAGTGTGGCTACGTCGGCTGTTGAAGAAGATCAGGGTGCCGCAAAGGGAGCCAACGGTGCTCAACGTTGACAACATGAGTGCCATCAGCCTGACGCAGAACCGGGTGCTGCACAGGAGGACCAAGCATATCAAGATTGGGCATCACTACGCGTGGGACTTGGTGGTGAAGGGAGATGCGGCTATTGTGCATTGTTGCACTAAGCGCATGCTCGCCGATGCCATGACCAAGGCACAGCCCAAGGACAGGCACACCACAAGCTGCAAGGAGCTCGGTCTTTGCTGTGAGGTTTAAAAATGCTACAGATTCCAAGGACAGGGCATCAAGGCTGCAGTGCAAGGGGGAGATTGTTGACATGGTGTGCCCCTTGCCATGAGGGCCGATGATCATACTCCCTGGTTCGACCACTGAGGAATGGTCGAACCAGGGACCCTGATCTGACTTTAGATTTGGATTCTTTGGACTTTGCCATGCAGGATTGAGCTTTGAATTGCTCCATTTGAGTGAGTATTCAGAAAGTTAGCCTAGCCCCAAAATCGGGTGATGGGCGTGTTGAATCTGGTACCCGTCATAGGTGGCGGGATAATCCACCGCCAGTGATCGGAGTTCGTCTCCAATGGGCTCCATAGTCAGATAGGCCATGAAGGAATGAATGTGGATGGTCCCCTGGACCAAGGCAAGCTCCTCCGTATGTTGGGATGACAGGAAGGGCGCTTCGACGGACCACCGTCGAAGCGCCTCCCGTCACTCCCGTTCGTGGGTATGATGGGCGGCTCGGCTCCACCAAGGGTTACTTCGACGGCCGTAGCAGGGGCTCTACTGCTCTGATTTAGACGTGCTTGGATGCGTTGGAAATCTTAAATCACACGCTATAAGAATCTGATGTAAAATCACTATGCTAAGTAACAAAAACGTGTTTTGATTTAGATCTACTGAATGCAACGAGTTCTGCCCACTCACATCCGTGATCTTTGTGCTCCACACTCTTCACCATTGGTGTCCATTGGCTGCCCAGACCTTGGTAGCGTGAACCACTGAGAGCTAGGCATCCTTGAGGGTGCCTCCACACCCACTAGAGCCAACAGACCAAGCCACCACCACTCGACCCGGCCGGCTGCTGAAGCTGGTGTTGCTGTCCCTTGCTGTTCTTGAGTTTAGGCCTCTTCTTCCCTGACGACGAGGACTTGGTGGATGTAGTTGTTGCGGGGGAAGTGACGAGTATGGAGGCGATGACAGGGGATGCAAGGACCTCTGTGCGCTCGATGCGTGACTCTAGACGTGCTTCCCCAATCCTAAGGAAAAGATCGTATGCCTAGGGTATGAGGGTGCCCTGGGCCACCATGGTGGAGAGGATGTCATGGGTATAGTGGAAACGACGTCGACGTACGCGTTAGTGGCATCGCGGTTGATGGTCAGGAGTACGGCCAAAGGGGCTAGAGCAGAGGTGCCTAGGTGACGGAGGATGTCCTTAGCCCGCTACGAGTAAGAGGTGACCGTCCCGGTCACCCCCTGTCAACCGGCCTTGAGCAAACGGACTAGAAAACAGGGCCGACACAATAGCACCTACCGTCTGCTCCTAGCATTTTAGGTAGGAGAAGATATTAGCCTCAGGATCACGGTTCCACACTGAGCAATTCCTAGGCAATCACTTGCTAGCAACTGTGTCCACTTAACACTTGGTCACTCTCGCGCGAGGTGCTAGTCAAAGACTAACTCCTGGGGCTTACACCATCCAGTGTCTTCTTTATACTGTTCTTTAGTTGGACAACTCTGTGAGCAGCATCTAAGGCCAGATTATGTAATTAGAATGAGGAATGAGCCTGGTACATATAGTCCTAGGCCTGGCTTCTAAGGTGTGTGGGTAGTGGCACTTTTGGGATGGTCACTCCACACCACCTCACCAGTCCGCCAATTGGCGCATCCTCTGACCGCCAAGTGGCGCACTCTTCTTATGCATGGAGAAATGTCTAAGAAGCTCCCCCCTGTGTAGGAAGGTCAAGAACCTCTTGCGCACATCAAGGCTCCATCGCAGGACCTGTTGTCCCTAAGTCCAACATGCTATCCGTTGCGCTACACTTCTAGTGTCTCGCTTGGACTTGCACCACGAACAAGGTTTGGGGGACTTACTTCAAGGGAGCAGTGCATGCCCAACCTGTCCGTCAAGCCATAGCAACAGCCATGGGGCATAGAAGAACAACAATCTCTCCCTTGTACCTTAGGCCACCTGTTGTGGTAGTTTTCTTTGGCATGAACGTGTAGCTCTAGGTTGTGTTTGTGAATGTCAATTTTCTTGGTCTTTAGTTCTCATCTCTTGCATCCACCATGCCTACTCTTCGAGCACCTACAACATGCAAGTCATTCTCTAGCGGCTTTGTCAAGAATTTTGTAAGCATTCTCTTGGTTGCGGTTTGCTCATGTTCCATGACACCCTTGGCGACAAGGTCACGTGAGTAGTGGTAGCGGATATCAATGTGATTTGTGCATTGGGAGATCATGTCATCCTATGCCATAGCGATGGCATTTTGGTTGTCGATGCAAATGACGGTCGCTTTGTCGCGTGGTGCTTTGATCTCATCAAGGAGACTACAAAGCCACTGTGTTTCCTTGCACACTTTTGAGAGTGCAATGTACTCCGCCTCAGCAGTAGAAAGCGAGACACAGTCCTGCTTCTTGCTTGCCTACAAGACCGCACCATCGTTGAGAAGACAAACAAACCCTGAGGTGGATTCCTGTCATCAATCCGTCCTCCCCAGTCCGCGTCGGTGTAGCATGTCAGTTGCAGCAAGTCTGATCCTTCTAGACCTCCAAACCAAAGTCCGACGTGCCGAGTCTTTTTGAGGTAGCGAAAAACCTGCTCCACAACTTTCCAATGTTTTGGCCCAGGGTTGGCCACAAACCTGCTCACCTGACCCACGACATTAGCAATGTCAGGTCGCGTTCCCACCATCGCATACATGAGCCTCACAACGGCGGACTGGTTTGGAATGTTTTGCATCTCTCGCCGGTCTGCCTCGTTGCTTGGTGACATGGAGGAGGAGATCTTACAGTCAGAGGGCATGGGGTTGCTGACGGGCTTACGGTCCTCCATGTTGTAGCGCTTCAAGACGTCCATGATATACTTCGTCTCGTTGAGCTCGATGGTGCTTGCTTTGCGGTTGCGATGAAGAGCAATCCCAAGGTAGTACTCAAGAGGTCCCATGTCCTTCATCTCAGCCATGAAGCTGTCCATCTCTTTGCACCAGATCCGTGGGGCTTGTTTCAGCCCGTACAATGCCTTCTCCTGCTTGCACACCTTATCCTCGGGTGCTTTGACAACTTTCGGTACCTCCATTAGCACCTCCTTGTCCAGCTTCCCCTAAATGAAGGTTGTCTTCACATCCATCTGGTGGATCTGAATGTCTTTGGCAGCAGCAACAGCAAGGAGGGACCTGATTGAGGCAAACGTGACAACCGGTGCGAATGTCTCATCGTACTCAGACCTTGCGCGCTGTGAGAATCCTTTTGCCACGACCCTTGCCTTGTACTTGTTGATGCTGTCGTCTTGCTTCCGCTTCAACTTGAGCACCCACTTTGAGCCCACGACGTGAGCGTTAGCGGGTCTGTCCACCAACACCCATGTGCCATTTTCTTTGATGGTCGCGAGCTCACTGTTCACCACCTCCTTCCACTTGGCCGCATCGGGCCTTGCCAGCGCCTCAGCCACGGTGAGTGGCTCTCCTTGAGCCAAACAGGACCAGCTCAGCCCAGTCCAGCTTCCGGTGTCAGTGTCGTACTTTAGAGTTTGTTTTCTTTGTTGTGTGCTCCGACATTGCATTGCAGGTGCTCCTGTGCTGTTGGCTGCCCTGGAGTCTAGTTTTCCTTTTTTGAAGAGCCACTGGCCTTCGAGCTGGTCTCAGAGGCCTCGGACATCTCCGACTCTGTGTCGGAGCTTGGCATTGCGTCAGCCTGCGCAGCCGCTCTCCCTGCCACACCGCTATTCTTTACGGCCTGCTGTATTGGCACCACTTGCCAGTTTTCAGGAGCTTGATCTCCTGACTCCAGCAGCACCAACCACTCTCCCTGTTTTGGGGCTTACGTGGAATCAAGCATCTCTCCCTTGCCTGGTTTCCTTTCATCAAAGGTTACGTCCCGGCTGGTGATGAGTCTTCTTCCTGCCAGGTCCCACAAGCGGTAAGTCTTGTGGGCCGTCTCATAGCCCACCATAACCCAATTTCGCGCTCTTGCATCCAGCTTGCCGGCACCCTCACCCGCCTGGACCTTTGTCCATGCAGTGCAGCCAAAAACTTTCAAGTGTATGCGTCCGGCTTCTTCCCTGACCAAACTTCTTGTGGCGTCATCTGTTGCTTGCCCTTTTCCTTTTGCGCCTGCCCAGAGTAGCCGCAGAAGTCAGGTTGACAAGATAGCATGCCGTTCTTGCCACTTCCGCCTTGAACCGCGGTGGAAGTTTTGCATCAAAGAGCATGCTACGCGCCATATACGGAGGATGGTCTCATTCATCCGTTCGGCAACACCATTGCTCTACGGCGTATAAGGCGTTGTGGGCTGGTTGTTGATCCCAAGTTGCCGCATCCAGCCCTTGCATGCCTCGTACTCTCCGCTCTTGTTGCTACGAATCGCTTGGACTTTCTTTCCGGTCTGCCGCTCCACCATGGCGACAAACGCGTGTAGCGTTTCTCTGACCTTTCCCTTTGTTTTGAGGAAGAAGATCCATATGTTCTCTCTGTGGTTGTCTATGAAGGTCAGAAAATACTTGCTACCACCGTTTGACGCTGTGCGAAAGGGTTCGCACACGTTGGTGTGAATCAGGTCAAGCGCTGATTCTACGCGGCGACCGTTGTGCTCAAAGCGCGTTCGCTTGGTCTAGCCTTGGAGGCAAGGTTCACATAGGCTGCCACACCCAACCGCATCCTTCTTACAACCATCCATGCCACGGACCAGCTGTTGTTGTTGGATGACTTGGAGCGTGCTGTTTGCAACATGCCCAAAGCGTCTATGCCACAGATCAGCGTCTTCGTCCTTTGCGACAGGGGATTCTTTTTCAGTTCTTGTTGGTGTGCTCTCCTGCATTGGTGTCGAGACCACTGCATCCGCTACACCCCCATGCCCCTCGTCTTTCGAGCTCTTTGCTACTGTTGTCCGCAGCACGTCGAGTCTGTCAACCCGTGGAACCTGTGCCACGAGATCTTTGTTGGGGTAGAGGACCTTGATGTCCTCGTTCCAGGCGATGATCACCTTCTTCTGCGTGAACACCACCGTCATGTCGTTGTCCGTTATTTTTGACATGGAGAAAAGGTTTGCCATAAAGGAGGGCATGTAGACCACGTCACGTAGCCGTAGATCCTTCTCTGCACCATTAAGGCTGATGCTCACGAGCTTGTCTCCCACGCCCTTTGCGTTCACGACGCTACCGTTTGCACATCTGAACCGCCAAACGGTCGGTCCGATGGAGACAAATCCAGCTTGGTCATTACTGCAGTGATGATCGGTGCCGGAGTCGAGCCCGAAAGCTCCTCCTGGCCTGACCAGCACCGCTTCTTTCCCCGGAGGCATGCTCTATGCCATCATGTTGGTGGCTTCTTTGCCACCCTTTTTGCTTTCTTTGTTCCTACTACTTCCACTGTTTTCCTTCTTTGGCGACCTGCACTCTCTTACCCAGTGCCCAGGTTTGCCACAGTTGCGGCAGTTGCCCTGTCGCTTGGGAGCCTTGCCACCATTGTTACCTCCGACTCCACCGCTTACGATTGCACCTTTCTGACCAAAGGCTGATCCTTTGCTCCCGCGGCCCGCGTAGTGAGCGGCATAGGCTGAGAAGTGAGCCTCACTTCTGTTGCGGCACATGCCCTCGTTTTGCACGTACTTGGACAGTGCCGTGTACGTCAGGCCATCCTCGTGCCAACCGCCCATGACGGTGATCATTGGACTCCAGCTCTCCGGTAGTGCCATGAGGAGGATCATGGGTTGCATGTTTTTGTCAAGGTCCCAGTTCATGTGGCGACCCTCGCCAAGGAGTCCTTCAAACTCCTATAAAGAAACCGGGATTGATTCACACTCATTCAGCCGCATGCTCATCAGCTGTTGTAGGATGAATAGTCTGTTTGCGAGGGAGATGGACTTGTGCACGCGTTTGAGCTTGTCGTAAGCTTCGGAAGCCAACGTGTACCCGGCAATGATGGGAAGATACTCCTTAGCAATCGCAGTACTGAGGAATGACATGACAATATCATTCCGTTCCAGCCATGCCTTGTGCTCTGGTGAGCCCACCGCAGGAACTTGCTCCTCTCCCTTCAAAAGCTTGATGAGGCCGCGCACTTTCATTGCCAGCTCGAACTGCCATCTCAAAAGGGGGAAGTCAGTCCCCTCAAAAATGGGGATTCCTCCCAAGGATCCAAGACCTTGCGGCAGTGACGTAGCACTCAAATTTGCTCAAGTGGTCTGCCCTGTGGTAGTTACTGTTGAGCTTGAGGACTGCCTTGCCGCAGCCCCCACTCCTCCCGATGGGTCAACCATTTTTGTTGCCCTTGTTTGCTTCCAAGGAGCGAGCAGCAAGCTCTCTGTGTGCAACTTGGTGCTCACAGCGAGTAGTGAGCTTGCTCTGACAAACAAAGAGAAAAAAGGGAACGCGACAAAAATCCCCACCAATCAGATGGTCGTACAGCGGCGGTAGCCACCACCACACCCGCTACAGCAGCCACAGCAGCTGCAGAGGCACGTAGCAGCTTAGCCGTAGCAGCAACAACAGGACCAGCAACTGCTATTGCAACAACAGCCGTAGTAGTAGTAGCAACAAAAGCAACTACAGAAGTAATAGCAGTTGCTGCTCCCACAACAGCCGTAGTAGCAAAAAGAGCAGCTGCGAAAGCAAACGAGCAGCAGTAGTAGCGGCGGCAGCAACAACTGCTACAACAGTAGTAGTAGCATCCGTACAGCTGATACAATAGGGACTCTTATAGCAACCGCTGCTAACATAAGCCTTCCTTAGTTGACATCACTATTGATGTCACCACTGACTTCATCAACAAATACAAACATTTTAGAGCAACAACCACGTAGATAACATAGTAGCAACTACTAAGGACAGCCATCCTAGGCTGACGTCACTACTGATGTCATTACTGACATTATCCGCACAAAAATAACGGGTACAAGGAGGGGAACTATAGTAGAAAAGGAAGAGGGGTCCTCCTCGGTTAGAGGATCCTCCTTCCTACAACAGCTGCAGTAGTTGTAACAGCAACAGCAGCAACTACCGCCGCTGCAAAAGGAATAGGAACGGCAGCAGCAACAGCAGCACGAGCAGCAGCAACAAATGTAGCAGCCACGACACTGGCAAGAGCATCAAGAACAGTAGTGCAGCAAGAGCAACAGCAACAGCCACAACAGTAGCAGCAGCAGCAACAACAACAACAACCACAGAAGTAGTCGCAACAATACCAACAACAGCAACAGTAGCAACAGGAGCAATAAGAGCAACAGCAATAGTAGCAGCACCAACATCCTACAGGCTCTGTTGTAGGTCATGCTAGCTCAAGAGATCCACTCGCCGCTTTGCGCTAGTAGCTCGCAACGCTGACACAATAGCTAGCGGCACTACAACTGTCAACACCGTCGCTGCAACAGCAACTGCAGCGACAGCATTAGCAGCTCATGCCGTAGCAGCATTAGTAGCTGTCGCCGCAATCGCACAACTTCAACAAGCACCATTTGTTCCACCCGTGTATGCAAGCCCTGCGGTTTGCAAGAGCAGACCAGAAGCTACAGTAGTAGTGGCGGGAGCAGTTGCTGCTATAGTACCAGCAACAAGTGCCCTGCAGCTGATACAACACCGGCTCTTGCAACAATCGCTACTGACATCAGCCTTCCTTAGCTGACGTCACTGCTGACATCATCGCTGACTTCATCAACAAAAAAAACATTTTACAGCAGCAACCTCGTAGATAACGTAGCAGCAACTACTAAGGACAGCCATCCTAGGCTCACAGCACTGCTGACGTCACTACTGACATCATCAGCACCCAAAAAAATAAAGAGGGTACAAGGAGGGGAACTATGGCAAAAAACAAAGAGGGGTCTTCCTCGATTGGAGGACCCTCCTTCCTATAACAGTTGCAATAGTTGTAGCACCAGCAGTAGCAGCAGCTGCCGCCACTGCAAAAGGAACTGGAACGACAGCAGCAGTACCAGCGACAAGAGCACCACAAGCAGTAGCAGCAAAAGCAGCACCCACAACAGCAACAAGGGCAACAACAACAGTAGTGGCAGCAACAGCCATAGCAGCAGTAGCAGCAGGAGCAGCAGTAGCAATCATAGAAGCATCAACAGCAGGAGCACCAACAACAGCAACAGTAGCAACAGGAGCAACATGAGCAGCAGTAACAGTAGCAGCACCAACACCCTATCGGCTCTGTTGTAGGTCATGATAGCTTGACAGATCCGCTCCCCGCTTTACGCTAGTAGCTAGCAACGTAGACATAAGAGCTAGCGGCACTACAGCTGTCGACATCGCCGCCGCAACAGCAGCCGTAGCAACAGCATCAGTAGCTACCGCTGCAACACCATTAGTGGCTACTGCAATAGCCGAAGCAACTTCATCAAGCATCGCTTGTTCCATCTGGGTATGTGAGCCCCACGGTTTCCTATGCCCCGCAGTACCTGGCGCAGCAACACACCTAGCGCCAAAAACAAACGGTGACATCAGTTCTAGGCCCCACTCTGGGTGCCGGCCGCAGGCCAAAGGACTTCAAAATCTCCCAGTCAACGCTTCAGGCTGGCGACCAGTTGAGGAGCTTGCAGCACACCTTCCAGATCTGGACACAGGGCGAGGGCTTGTGTCCCTACTATGTCATGCCCTTCAACTCCACCCAGGCCAACTAGGTCTATGACGTCGGTCGCATTGTACGTGCCCTCGTCCGTGTGGCCCCTCCGGCCGCACGTCTTGCCATTGAGCCCTTCCTCGGCGACCTCTCCACTCGCACACTCTGTGACCCGGTAGCAGCGTTGCATGTCCTCACGCACCCTCATCGCCTTTCCAGTGACGCTGAGACCAGCCGCCTGCTCTGCGAGTTTGACTCCCTCCGCATGGAGGAGACCGAGACGGTCACCTCCTATTGGCATCACCCAAAGGACCTCCTGTGTCGCCTCGAAGACGCCGCACTATCCCCTCTTTCCACGCTCCTAATCATCAAGAGCGGCGCCACCGACCCTTTCTCTGACGATTTCATCCACTACTCCTAGGACGTCCTCGCCGCGATGACTACACGGGGTATCCTCATGCCCTGGGCATCCGAGCTCTTCCTCCGCATCGAGGAGGCTCGTCAAGAGTCACACATTCATCACACGGAGTCCCTCGCCTCTCTTGTCGTTGCCTCCGTGGCTGTCGCTGTCCTCGTAGTACTAGCGTCTTCCAGCGCCTCCTCGACGGCAAGAAGAAGAAGAGGGACAAGAAGGTCAAGGGTCCTCATCATCAAACTAGCAGATCCGGTAGCACCAGCCTTGTCTTCCATAACTATGGCTAGTCTGGACACGGCTGGTACCCGTGTCCGCTCCCGATTGACGAGGCTCGCGTCATTGCAACCATGCATTGTAAGCACAAACGTCGCCTTGCCACCACTACCGTGACCATCGTTGCTCCTGACGCATGTGCGCCGCCCGCGACAACCCCACCGCAGCTTCCTCTACAACCGTCTGCGCCCGCTCCTTGATCCCCAACGCCTTCCTTCCCTTTCTTTGACTCGAACATCGTTACACTATAGTCGGTCTACTCTGTCAGATCCTCCGTATGCGAGCACCAGCTGGGGTAGTTCATTGCATTCAAGCTCGGCCTTCCTCGCCCTCCTCCCCAAGGAAGTGCAAGTTACGTAGTCTCTAGTTCCTCTATACCCTGCATGATAGAGTCGGTACTACGATCTTGTCTTGTATCTCCGTCTATCCCGTCCTCTGCCGTGCCTTGCCTCCTTACTCCTCTTTGTAATGATATTGCCTGGGTGTATGACTGGTAGTCCCAGTTCGCACCTCCCTCCACTTCGTCCATCGCTCGCCCGTGGCCATGTGACTTTCAGCGACCTGGTCACACTAGTCTAGCATCCGTCAGGGACTTGGATCATCTACTCCGGGGCTACGCATCACATGTCTCGCACGAGGCATTCAGTATTCTTGGTCCCATCACTGGTGTCACTAGGGTTTTTACAGGTTTTGATCAGGTGTTACCCGTTCGTGGTGTCGGCGTCGCTCGTTTCCGTGGTCCAACTGGTGATGTCTTCTTGACTGATGTTCTCTTTGTCCCTTGCCTTGAGCTCAGCCTCCTGTCATTGACCGACCTTGATCGCATGAGCATGGATTTTTTGCATTCACGTGGTGTGGGAACTGTGTCGTTGCATCCGTCCGGTCGTGTCGTTTTGCATGCCACCACCTGTGGCAACTTGTGGCACATACAGTCCCCGTCTGCTTCCACCTCTGTCCCCTCCTCGTCAGCTGACACTGGCTACGTGTTCGTTAGTGGCACATTTTCTCCACTACACACGCATCTCCCACATCGCTACCTATGTCACATCCACTCTGCCATTGTTGACAGCATGCTTTGCACGTAGCCAGCCACGGGCCTTGACCCAGCCTCCTTTCCTCTGCCGTATCCCACCGAGTGCATTGATTACGCTCAAGGGAAGATGCATCGTTCCAACTACCATCTCTCTACCTCTTGAGTGTCCACCCTGCTCAACCTAGTTCACTCTGATGTCATGGGTTCCCTCTTAACACAGTCCGTCGGTGAGTACAATCATTATGTCCTGACACTTGCAGATGACAATTCTCGCTATTGCTAGGTCTTTTGCCTTCGACAGACGAGCGACGTTGCTCCCACCATTCGCGACTGGCTTGTCTGTGCTAAACGCGAGTGTGGTTGCCCTCTGCGCCGCTTCTGTTCTGATCACGGGGGTGAGTTTCTGGAGGAGACCACACTGTTCCTCGCCTCTCGTGGTGTCCATCATGAGACATCGGCACCTTACACATCTGCCCAGAATGGCATCTCTGAGCGATGGAACGGTACCATGGCCGACGCCATCCGCACCATGCAAGTCAAATCTAGCATTTCTGATGGCTTCTACTTTGAAGCCATGACCTACATGACGCGGCTCTGGAACCAGATTCCCCACGGACCCATTTCCCGTTAGTTAACCCCATACGAGCAATGGTGTGGAGGATGCGCCGACTTGCGTCCATACGAGGTCTAGGGCTGTGTAGCCATTGTGTGGTTGCGTGTCTCACATCAAGGTGGCAAGCTCGAGCTTCGCGGTCTTCTGTGCACCTTCCTTGGCGTCTCGCGTCAGTCAAAGGCATGGCGCTTTTAGGACCCCACTCGTCACTGCATCGTCGATTCGCGCGATGCCCTCTTCTTTGAGGACATGTTTCCCCGCAACCTCGTTCGCTCCAATGCGTCGATGTTCCTCCTATTGTGTGGGGGGTTTGTGGGTCCTTCCTCCATCCAGCCACATCCGGGAATTCCATCGTCTGCGCCTGTGGGTTTGTCTATGCCGGCTGCCCCATCTGTGTCCAATAGCCCCTCAGAGGAGGGTGTCCCAACTGCGTCCGACAGCCGCTCAGAGCACGCTGCCTTGTCCGTGCCCACCAATCCCTCAGAGCCGGCTGCCTCGTCCGTGTTTGCAAGTACCTCAAGGCTGGTTGCCTCATCCGTCCCCACCAGCCCCTCAGAGCCGGTTGCCTCATCCGTGCCCGTCACACCCTCAGGGCCCGCTGCCTCGTCTGTACCGGACAGCCCCTCAAGGCCGGTTGTCCCATCCGTGTCTGCCAACCCCACAAGGCCGGCTGCCCTATCTATGTCCGACAGCCCCTCAGGGCCGGCTGCCCCGTCTCTCTCAGCGCGCCCCTGAGGGTCGGCTACTCCATCCTCGTCCGACAGCCCCTCAAGGCCGCCTGCCCCATCTGTGTCCGCCAGTCCCTCAGATTCGGCTGCCCCATCTGTGTCCGCTAGCTCCTTAAGGCCGGTTGTTCGGTCCGTATCCGCCAGCCTGTCAAGGCTGGTTGCCCCGTCCATATTGGCGCTCTTCACACGTGGTCCGGGCGGGAGCGTCAGACCCGAGCCGACAATGAGCACTTAGGCCACCTCCTCACGTCCTCTCACTCCACAACCCTCTGTCATCCCAGAAGGCTCCTCACCTCATGTTAGATCCACTCCCACAGTCGTGAGTGGGGACTCCGGCACCAAGGCACTTGGCTTGGCCAAGTGCCTTGGTGCCGGACATTGTTTACCTACATCGAAGGTCAGCTTTGGGCTATGCCTCCATCAGGAGCATTGGTATGCCGTTGCGGCCACGCTCACGCAGATGCCACCATGGGTGCGGGACGCGCACACCCTCACTGTCTGTCCCACGAAGCGACCACAGGACCCGGCCACCCTTCGTGAGGCTCGGGCATCTCCCGAGACCGCTCATTGGGAGGTTGCATTCATTTAGGAGCTTGCCGCCATTTGGCAACTTCACGTCTTTGAGCACGTTGACCTCCCCCCGAGCCGTAAGGCCATTGGCGCCAGGTGGGTTCTCCAGCAAAAGTGGAAGCCAGACGGGTCCCTGGAAAAGTACAAGGCCCATCTCACAGCCAAGGGATTTGCTCAGGTTGCTAGGATCAACTATGACCAGATCTTTTACCCTGGTCGGTCGGCTCTCCACTAGCCAGGCATTGTTGAGTCTTATTGCCCACTACATGTGGGAACTGCATCAGATGGATGTGAGCAACGCCTTCCCCCATGGATCATTGGAGGGCGAGGAGCTCTACATAGTGTAACCTCCTGGCTTCGACAATGGCTTCGTCAAGGTCTGGAAGCTTTGGAAGACCCTCTACGGCTTGAAGCAGTCACCGCATTGCTAGAACCGGGAGATCAGGCATACGCTCCTTAGCGGCGGCCTCCTTCGCAGCTTTGCCGACCCAGCGCTGTTCATCAGTGCGTGAGATCAGACTCTCGTCGCTGTCCTAGTCTATGTCGACGACCTGCTCATCGCATCGCCAAACACAGCTGCCATCCAGTGGGTAAAGAACATGCTGCATGCTGCCTACTAGATGAAGGACCTTGGATGAGCACGAGTCTTTCTGGGCATGGAGCTTGAGCATGATCACTTTGTGAACATCCTGCATGTCCATCACGTCGCCTACGTCCAGACCTTGTCCGAGCGCTTCACTGAGGACCTGTCCCTCATGCCGAAAGCATCCTCATCCATGTCACCCGATGGTCAGGCGATGCTCAAGAGCTCTCATCCAGCCGTCGTGGGGGAGCCACTAGACGTGACCACGTATTTGCGCATCATCGATTCACTAATGTTCCTAGCGACGACGACGCGTCCATACGTTGTGTTCACCATCAACCTCCTCGCACAGTTCTCGCAGGAGCCGAGTCACCTCCACTTTGAGGCCGCGATCCAAATGTTGCGCTACATCGTTTCTACCCCACGGCGCGGCCTCATGTTCCGTCAACACTCGTCAGTTGTGGCGACCAGATACACCGACAGTGACTGGGCCGGCATTCTGGACGGTAAGAATCGTACTGGCTAGATTGTCCTTGTTGGCAGAACGGCTGTATCCTGGCGTGGCGCCAAGCAAGGCTGCATTCCGCGTACCACTGCAAAGGCTAAGTATGTGGCCCTTGGTTCTGGTACTTGTCAGAGCATGTGGCTACGCTGCCTGTTGTCCGAGTTGCGTCAGTCATTCCCGTCCATCACGTTGCACTGTGACAATAAAAGTGCCATGGCCATTGTTGAAAATGACGGCGTGCACCACTCTGGCACAAAGCACATCAATGTCGAGTATCACTGTGTGTTTATTGTTGCATGACGGCAGCATCAACGTTGTGTGCGTTGAGACAGCACGATAGTTGGCTGA